>VMDR010026650.1:0-13918 GCA_007922815.1 Macrotus californicus
TATGCCCAAAGAAAAAGGAGGGCTCAAGAAAAGAATTCCACAGTTTAAAATAATGAACATTAAGGTTATACGTTTTTCCTGCCTGGAAAGGATTGCATAGTACTATTGATTTTTTTTCATGAGAATGAACATTTTCCTTTCCTTCCTGATTTACAGTCTTAATTCAGTGATCAATGAGTAAGTGACTTGTACCCAATTAAAGTGAGAAAATGCAACCGAAACCTTTAACTATGAAAACAAAAAGAAAAGAAAATGTGGTTCCCTCTCACAATGATTATCAGTCTCTACCATCTAAGGATTTATGTCAAGCTGAGAAAATTCTCCCAGTCAGTTCAGAAATAGGACTGCATAATGAATTTTAATGCAACACCAGGATAATGGAATTGATGCCTTCCTCACAAAGCAATTTAAAAACTTTCAGCGATAATGTGGATTTCTGGATGTTGAGGTCACCATAGACTGACGGTGAGTGTATTTTTTAGGCGACATCCCAAAATGTTCCATCAGGATAATGTAAATTTATTTTGAAGAGACAATAACTCCCTTAAATTATCAAAAGTTGTTTCCTAACAAGCCTTATACAACATCATCTCACTGTAGAATGCAACCATAAGGGCGTTAACCATGCCGTAATGAGGACACTGTGAACTTGAGCTCATGGCACACATTTCACGGCTGCCTTTTCTGAGACATGTCTAAGAGTTTTCATAATCTGAGCCCAAGGAAAGAAAAATAAAAAAAATGTTTGAGTTTTGCTTTTCTCCTATTGAATGTGGCAACCTCATGTTCCTCTTAGTGTTGAACTCAGATGCCTTCCAGAATGATGTTTTATGGTGGGCGGAACAACTCATTCAGTCACACCAACAAGAGTGTTAGAATGCTTTCTACCAGGAACATAGGGAAGCATAATGGTGGCGACATGATGAGTAATCTGGCAACACAAACCTAAGTAATGAGGGTCCTGCAAGTCATTTTTCTCACCCTGCGTGTTGTTTCACATGGTCATTGAAGGGTGACATTAAAATGGATAAAACACTGATATCTCCCTAAAACAGGTGCATTGAAGTCTCTCACGGTGATAACAGAATGTTTATTCATTAATATTTGTTTAAAGCACTTTTTCATATATCTCTAGCTCAGTTTGTATTCAGCCACCTGCACGTTAACCATTATTTATGGGATAATCAGAAAACATGACACTCAGAGATACACAGGAACTAATTCTCGATTCATAGCAATCGTTTCCATAAAATTAAACAACAAAATAACAATAACAGAATTTCCTCATATAAAATTCTGTGTTATAAATATATCTTAAAGCCATATGCTCTTATTTTATACATAGCTATATTGTGTTAGTTTTTCAGTAACATCACAATATACAGCAGATGGGAGTCTGATCTGGAAGCATTATTTATTTAACCTATTCATAATTTTCACCCTTTCTCTTTCCAAAAATATGGAGCTGAGGAACTTAAAAGATATTTATATATCATGGAATACAAAAGGGTTTTAAATAATATAGAAAGGAGTTCCATTTCTGATGGCTTGTTTGATTAGATACCCTGAACAACATTCATTAAACAAAAAATTATCATACAAAGTAGAAATATTTTCTAAGTTGGAACGAAAGAATGGAACCAATCGATTTCAAAACCCAGTGAAAGCAAGAACTCTAACAAGGGGGTGAATGCTAAAAGCAGCTTTGCCCTGAGTGTTTCCGTTTAGACCATGATGTCTACCTGCAGATGGGCAACAGAATGAAAAGCCCAAGACCAACCAGCCCAGGGGAGGGTTCCAACAGAAGAGCTCTGTGTAAAACTGGGTTCCCCAAAGGCTAGCCTCACTGTAAAAGGAAGTGAGGCACAAACAGTGAGCCTCATGGTATGTACATTTTAAAAAAATTACTTAGGAGTTGGGAGGATCCCAGGATGGCAGGTAGATTGTGGAGAGAGAATTTATATGTATTACAGATCTATGAAACAACCTTATTGAATGAGATGGAGAGAAGATGAGCTGACCTAAATAACTTTGGAAATGAATAGAATCTGCGTCACAGGTGATATTAACTGCACATAAGAGCTGTATTCAAACTGATAAAGTTATTTCCCAGAGGGCACAGGTTAACAATTCTAACACTGCTGTACCTATACACTGCAATTGGATAATTAAGTAAATTAGACAGTAGATAGTGGGAGCCAGTTTTTTACTGTTGGAGTAGAGTTTACAAGGGAAGGAAGCTAGAATAATCTATGTGCATAGTAGCTTAGAGGTGGAGACTACAGTGGGAACTCATACTTAGCCTAATCAAGAGATGAATGGGTTAGTATAGACACATATTTCCTTTCTTTGTAAGCTAGGAGGGTCTAAGATCAATGACAAACAGTAGCAGTGAACACTCTTAATATTCAGATCTTGGTTTCTAATTGATTTCTAAATAAAAGCTATTTGGAGAAATAGCTGATTCCAAGACTAAAGCAAAAATTATACATGTACAAGATGAGCCTTGGGACATCTTATAATGCCAGAAAATAATAAAGTGCTCAAAAAAACTAAACTAAACTAAAATCCACTATTATGAGGGTATGGATGGCAAAGAGAAATAAGAGTTAATTGGAAGAGCTCCCAATGGCCGAAGCTGGAACAATTTGAGAAATAAAATCAAGTAGTTTTCAATTATAATTCAAAGTAATACATATCCATGAATCCATAGTGATGTAATAAATGGGAGAGAAGAGACAAATTTCCCATGCAAAAGAATTCCAAATAATTTATATAGATACCCTTAAGATAGTCATGGAGCATAACTCTCCACCCCGTAAGTGTGGGCTGCACATAACAACCTCCGTCTGGAGAGAACATGATGGAAAGGAAGGGGGAGAAACTTCACAGTGGAGAGGCCTGACCAGCTCTCTCTCAACCAGGGGACCAAGGTCAACAGTCATAAGGTGTGTGGGTAGAATGTACACTTGATAGACTATGACAAAAATAGAAGTTTATTTCTGTCATCTTTTTCCCTCAAACCCATAATCAGTCTAATCAGGGGAAAAACACCAGATTCTAACTGAGGAACACTCTACAAATTATCTGGCCAGCACCTCTCAAAAGTGTCAAGATCATCAAAAACAAGAAAATTCTTAGAAATGTCACAGCCAAGATATGGCTAAGAAGACATGATAACTAAATGGAATGGGGTGCACTGAATGGGATCCTGCAATAGCAACAAAAACAGGCAAGGAAACCTGAATAAAGAATGCACTTTAGTTACTAACAATACATCAGCATAGGTTTATTGGCTGTGATGAATGGACCATACTAATAATGTAAGATGTTGATAATAAGGGCTACTACATGTGGGGTGTGTGGGAACTCTCTTTATCATTTTCACAATTTTTCTAGAAATCTAAAACTGCTCTAAAAATAAAAGGTTTATTTTTTTTTAAGTCACAAAAATGAAATAGCAAAAAAAAAAAAAATCCCCATCTTGACTTTGGCACTGGGTGAAGGAAAATCCTTTCCCTGGAAACTTGTACCGTAAGCTGTCCCTAACATTTATTTTTCATTTGTTCATATTACCTGCACTGTCTGAAAACAATATCCTGTGAAGAATTTCACGTAAAGTGGTTTGGGGTTGGTCATGCCCTGAGGCAATTCTCAAAAGCAAATGTAAATCTTCTCTGGAAGACTCCAACCTCAATCCTAGCATCAAATATGTGGGAAATCAAATTACTCCCCAAATTAGCTCAAAGGCAAAAACTGTAAAATACAAGAAAACAAGACAACATGACATGAGTAAGAAATAGTGGCAATAAATCCCAAGCATTTCAGAGATTGGAACTATAAAACACGAAATAGAAAACAACTATGATAAATATGTTTAAAAAATTAAAAGAAAGGCTTGAATATTTTGGCGGAGAAATGGAAATTATAAAAAGTGACAAAGATGATTTGCAAAATAACCATATTTTTTAAAAAGTTTCAAATTGGACAAATATTTCTTGAGTACCCACTGTATGCCAAGGCACATACTACTTTCATACATGTCATCTATTTGCATTTCCTTAACAAATAATTCTATTAAATGATACTAATGTTGTAAAACCTTAATATTAAAATATTTTCATTATTTCATTATTTTGTCTTTCCCTGTGCTCTGGAAACTTTCTTTTCACCTGTTTTCCAGGTCACAAATTCTCTCCACACCTGTATCAAGTCTACTGTTACACATATTTGTTGTGTTCTTCATTTTGGGTTTTAGTAATTCTCTTAGTTTTAAAATTTCCACTGGTTTCTTTTCAAATATGGTAGGTTATTTTTTATATTTAGTGCTCCCTGCAGATTTTTTCAATCTTGTGTTTTATTGCTTTAAACATACTATCCATTTTTTTTTATAATTTCTGACCCAATATTGGAAACTTCTGGGGTCTGTCCCTGCTGGCTTTCCTCATTCCTCAGCTGTATGTGCCTCATATACTTTTATTTTGGGGCCATTTCTGATTATATCTTGTATCTTACTCTGACTTTGCTGAGTCCTCCAGCTCCTGTTCAGGACTGAGCTCTCACCAGCTCCCTGGTCACACTCTTCCCCTCCTTCACACTCAGGGACTTTCTGCTCTCTTCATTAATTTCACCCCAAAAGGTCTAATAACAGGCACATTTCAGGGTAAAGTCCTCTTTAACATTACTGCAAGGGTGAGGATGTATGCAGGTCTTTGCATTTTAAGCCTTAATTTTCATCCTGAAGTGAAAGCCTTTATTTCTATCAAATCAAAGGGGAGGTTGGAGGGATGACTTCTACTCTAAATTTTCTTAAAATCCATGACCATATGTGTTCTCTCACATACTTATGCTTTGAAAGCCCTGCCCACACCCATTCTTTTCATGTGAAAATGTGGCTTTAAATACATCTATAGTTACCTATGCAAGATTCTGACTGCTAAAGAAACCTACTCAGCATTAAATTTGAGAGCTTGAAGAGCACTGGACTTGGAGTAAAATGATCTAGGTTCTTAGCTGCACTTGAACTAGAGATGTCATCTTTGACAAATCCTTTACTCTGTCTAAACATTAAGTTCCTAATCTGCTCAAAGGAGCTGCAACACCTGTTACTCTGGTGTCGCATGGTACTTCTAAGCATCTGAGGAACTAATGAACACGAAAGTTATTTACCAATGGTAAAGAGCTACACAGTGTGAATGACATTGGGCATCCTGAAAACCTCATTAAATTCTGTTCCTAGTTCCATTTTCCCTTCCTCGGGTTGGAATAAATACATTGACCCATTCAGTTCAGACAAGAATAAAGAACAAGACTAAAGTTTTCAGAATAATTGAAAGCTTAAAGTTAAGATAAAATGATTACTCTCTTCAATCATGATGTGAGATCTATAAAACACTTATTAGAACTAATCATCTGAGTTGCTTTTACACAATTCATCTACAAAACTTAATTTGTCAAGAAATAGCAAATGTTTTTCTTTGCAACTCAGGGGAAACCGGAAAGGGGGATTGGCCCTGGTTTTAAATTCATGTCATATTAAAGTAGCAAACTGTTAACGGTATGAATGTGGAGTGCAAATAAAAGATTTTAGGAATTAGAAATTAATCAATTGTATGTATTGAGAAGGAATTCTATTCCTAAAATAGATGTGAGATTATTTTCCAAATATTATACAAAATTCCAGTGCTTAAAAATATCACTCAATATATGTAATACCCACAAATACATGCACATGTTCAGATTCTCTCCTACCATTTCTTTGAAATCAGGACTGTGAGACAGCTTCTGTCATCAATTATTCTTGGAATTTGATGGAAAATGGAAAGAATTTAGAATCAGTCGCTCTGGGTTCCATCCCACTAAGGAGCTCTTTCCTTCTCCCAGAAAGGGAGGCGAGACTGCTGCACCTGAGGCTCCCGCCGCGCAGATTTGTTCTAAGGACCAGTGTGCTGTATGGGAAAGGCAGGTACAGCTGTACGGGACAGAAAGGTGCTGTTTTGCTGCCCTCGCGACCTGAGTAGCTGTGCACTGAACGATGCAGTTAAAAGAAGTCCAGCTCTTCCCAGCTGGAAGGCACTTTGGTGACTAGAAAGGCAGCTCTCTTTGATCCAAGTCTTCTTTTTTATAGCATTTCAAATGTGGGTGAGAGGAAGGAGGGTCAGGGGTATTTTAGAAACCCCCCCGCTGTTTACGTTTTGTTACTTCGTTCATTCAACCATATTTCTGGGACCCTTGTTGGGTGCGGGACACCGTGATAGGCATGGGAGCCACAAATAGAAAAGGACTCAGAATGTGGCACAGGGAGCCCTTCGTCCAGTCTAGCGAGCATTCACTAGACGTAGAGCCGCGGGACTGCGAGGCCACGCTTGCGGAGGTGAACTTCCCGCAGCAGGGAAGCAAGTCCCGCCGCGCCTCCCGCCGGTCTACCCATCCCCCACCCCTCTGTGCACCCGGCGTCCGCGTCCCCATGGCAACCAATGGCGAGAACGCTGCCGGGCGGTAGGCACAGAGGGTGAGGCGGGAACCGCCGAGGCTGCGCGGCAGGGAGGCCCGGTTGGCGGCAGCGCGGCAGCCAGCGGCGGGGTCCCTGGGGCGGGCGGGCTGGCGGTGACCCGCGTTCCTGTTCTCGGGCGTCAGACCTCTGCAGGGAGTGCGGCGCAGTGCAGCGCAGGTAACCCGCTCTGGCCTCCCCTGCCCCACCTCTCCCCCATCTCTCCCCCATACCCTAGCCCCATCAGCCCCACTTGCCCTGGAGGGGCGGGGGACCCCAACTAGCCGGCTGCCCTTCGTGGTGGCTGGCCTTGAACCCAGAGCAAATCGGAGTAGGAGGCTGGGGTGAGCGGAGGGTGAAGAGAGCCCGGGATGCCAGATTGGTCCTTGCAGAATCCGCAGCAGAGGTTCTAGCTGTGTAGCCTTGGACAAATCACCTAGCTTCGCTGTGCCTCAGTTCCCCTGATGTTTAAATGAAGAATTGAGAACCTACGAAATGAATGTATTCATCTGTGCATTGTTCCGCACCCCTGCTTCTTGCCGCTCTTCAGCACACACTATTCCAGGGTCTCTTTTAGGTCCTTTGATTTCAGAGCGACAGGAGCCCTGGGGTTGGCCACCTTCTTCCTCTATCTACCACCTTGAATGCTATTTAATTGACTTTTATTCATTAATTCAGAGGAGTTGAATTCCTTTTCAATACTTTATCCATTTATTCTCATAACTAGTTTTCAATGAAAACTTTGTTGCTAGGAAAAGGGTTTTTGTTTCTTTCTTTCTTTCTTTTACTTAGGCAAATACTAATCCCCCTGTTTTGTCAAAAGGGTGAGCAGGTGCCCTCAGAGCCTTTGAAGAATTGTAAGATTTCTATTTTTAGGAAATTCTTAGTCTTTTCGTCCTAAATCTCTAACAAAACCCAGATAGAGCCAAATAAACAATTTACTCAAATAAAGGCAAACCTTTAGAGGATCCACAAAACAGAAAAGTTTGAGAGCGTTTAGCTAGAACTTCTCTTGAATAGGAATTCTATTTTACTTATCTCGTGTACCTGGCACCAAGCTGCTGTTCTGTATACAGTGAGTGAATGCTCCAGCGAGTGAGTACCACATGTCTATCTACCCATGACTAAGCCAATGTCATAAATGCGTGGGGAGACACGTGCGCATGCGCACACATGTCAAAGTTTCTACGTTGTAGAACCAAAAGCTACTTCACTCAGAAAAAGTCTTACTAAATGGTTTGACAGAAGCAAAATTTTCTAGTTTTATAGGTTAATTAATGTTAGCATTTTAGGAATCTAGACCATTTTTCCCCCTTACAGGTTAAAAATCAAGAAATATAAACCAGATACAGCAGTTTTTCGACATGGAGAACCAAGCCCATAATACAGTGGGGTAAGTGATGAGAAATTTCTATTTAATAAATTGGTACTTAACTATGCCCAAAACTCACTGACTATACATGAATTTTGAAATTTAGTATTAATAGAAGGATATGCCAATTATTTCTGGTGAGGAGGGTAGGGGAAATTCCAAGTGACTTTAAGAATCTATAGTTTAAGTCTCCAATTTTGACTATAGATCTACTATTGAAAAATCAGGATTTCCCAACTTTCAATGAGTTTTTTTTAGTGTTTTAGTGTGAAGGATGCACACACAGGCCCCATGTGCCCTTGCGTTTCCACAGTGTGGCCCTGCTGGCCAGTTTGCTCCTTTTTCTTTTTTCTTTTCGTCCTCACCCAAGGATATGTTTGTTCACTGATTTGAGAAAGAGAGAGAGAGAGAAACATTGATTGGTCACCTCCCACATGCACCCTGGCTGGGGATTGAACCCACAACCTAGGTATGTACCCTGAGCAGGAATAGAACGTCTGACCTTTTAGGTGTACCGGACAGTGCTCCAACCAACTGAGCCACCCAGCCAGGGCCAGCTAGCTCCTTTCTTGCCGTACCAAATGTCCAAGCACCCTCCACACTTGTCCTTAAGGCTGAACTCAACACAAACATAGCCTCAGAACAGATTTAGCTTCCCAAAACAGCAACAAGAACTGGAAATTTTACCAAAAATTTCATGAAGAGATAAGAAATATAATTTGTAGGTTTAAATTTTTATCTACTAGGGATAAATATATGGATTATTTCAGAGGATTAGAGTTCTGTCCCAAGAGCTACAGCCTGTAATTTCCTATGCTCAAAATAGTTAGACTAATGCCAAACTCCAATAAAATCCATTCTGTAACACAAAGGTTTACTAGAATAAAAATACACATACAGGGAAAAAAAGAAATATAATTTGTATAGTGTTTGCCATCATAAAAAAATTAAAGTCCTTTTCACAAATATCTGTCCCCTTCCCCCTTCCCTGCCACCTGCACCATAAAGTTTTCTCTTCCTATTGCTTCATTAGCTAACTGGCCACTAGCTGACCCCAGAGCTAAATGGGGGGAAGAGGGCAGTACCACGAGAGGGGAGGTTCTATAGTGCCTATTTTGATTGTGACTGATTTTGTACTAGTCAGACCACTTCAGGTATTTCACTTTCACTTTTTCTGCTCAGATCATGACTTTGAGATCAGGCCGTAAGAAAGCTGCACAAATCTGGATAATTCTAGCTATCACTTTTTGAAGTCCTACTGTATGCTCCCCTGTCCTACTAGGCATTATTGTCGTTTCATAACTAAGAAATTGGGCTTACTAGTTAGAATATAGTCCAAGCTGTTGTTACAAAAAGACCCTAAATTACAGTGGTTTAAATAAGATTGAAGTGCATCTCTGTCATGTACAAGTCCAGATATAAGCAGACCAAGGCTGGTAGAGCAGCTCTGCCATCCTCACTACAGGATTTCCCTCTCTGGGCCCAAAGTGACTGCTTTATCTCCCAGCAGCATGGGCCGTTCTCCTGCTGGAGGAAGGGCAAGAGGAGAGAGTAGGACCATTCCTTTTAGAAGTGTGACTTTGCAGTGGCAGGCCTGACTTTGGTTCACTTCCCATTGGCCAGAACTGAGTCCCAGAGCTACGGTCACTGTGAGGAAGGCTGGGAAATCTGGTCTCTAACTAGACAGCCATATGGCCAGGTAAAACTTAGAAGCTTATAATAAAAGGAAGAAGAATAGTTATTGGTGGACAATTAGCAGCCTCTGCCACATTGAGCTCAGAAAGGTAGAAAAAAAGAGAAATAAAGCAGGAACTTGCACCTAATATATAACTGGTTAGTGGAGGAGGGTAGGATTCAGACATGTCTGGCTCCAATCCCTGCATTCTTTGCTACATTGGACATGGATGGCAGTGAGATGTGGGGAGCAGCCTGCTTATTATCTCAACAGGATTCTGGATTGAGCAGGCCTTAGGTCCTTGGCACACGCACGGAAATCTAAGATGCAGGTTGAAGGTCTGAGATTGGGTACCAGATATCATCTCACTGCTCTTCCTCTTCATTCATTCTTCTGGGAAAAAAGTAGGGAGTACTGAATGTATGCCAGGCGCAACACTAACCACTGTGGATCATGCAAAGATCGTTAAGAAACAGACCTTAAAGAACTTAGAGTTAGGTAGGAAACCATAGAGTTTGTTTGGGTACAGCATAATTACAAACCAGAAGTGAATGAGAATTTCTGGAAGTTTCTATGAGGAAGTGCTCCGCTCTCACAGCAGACATGGGACCAGATATTGTCCACCATGCTCTCCAAAGCATGGAGAGCCAGGTCAGGTTTGCCTCAGTCTCACATGCTATTGAGAAATATGTAAAAATCTAGATCATGAAGACGGTCTATCATCATTCATCAGGGATTTGTTATGTACTTATCAAACCATGCCACCTACATACGCCACAATGTCTTGTGGAGCAACTTTCATTTAACAAATACTTGCCTAGAGTCTACTATGAACCTGTCATTGGCAGAAGCACCAGGAAGATAGCAGTGAACAAAACAGAGACCACTGCTCCCAGGGGCTTACACGTCAGTGGGAGAGACAGTGGGAGAAATAACCATGTTTCATACAGTGATACGAACAAAATAAAGTAAGCTAAGGGGGAGGGGAACAGAGTGTGAATGGGGTGGTCAGACTAGGATTCCTGGTAAAGTGCCATTTCAGCAGAGACTACATCTGGGCAGAGAGAGTTCCAGGCAGCAGGGACAGAAAGTGCGAAGGCCAAAGGTGGTAGCTTTTATGCAGGACATTTATAATGCAGGTGAATCATTATTCTCTGACATCTGGGTTACAAACAGGGTTTGATTTTAATTTGTCCATGATTTCTCCCAACTATCGGTGTTTGTATTTGGGCCATAATATTCAATCTAAACTCCTTCTAATAGAAACTAAGTATCACTTAGTCATACTTGAGTTTGTCCTTTTTATCTGTTTTTAGAGTGTATGCCCAGAACATAACTAATTCTAGAATGAATAAAGCATCTATTTTACTGGTGTTTAAAAAAGACCCATGTCCACACTTTTTGATATATTTTGAAAAACTTCCCAAAATTTAAAACTTTATACAATTTAAATCAGAAATAGAGTCTTGACCTGGGAATAACTGAGGTTTTTCAAGAGGGCCCTGGAACACCTCAAAAGATTTGGTTTCTCTCCTTACAAATGACAAAGATTAAACTAATCAGGCTGATTTTGGTGTGTTGAAATTAAATAACGAGCATTGTCAAATAAAAAAATAACATTGGGCATTCTTCATGTTTTGTAGTATGTGCTATCAATATTCCAGAAATGTATGTGAAGTTGCTAGAGATATGTCTGCCATCAAAATTGAGTGACACACTAAAATAACTGAACCTGAGTACTGGAGTGCAGCACATGTGGATGGAATCCATCCTGTTTTTGCAAAAATACCCCTCATTGCCACACTTTTGCCAGCCTAATGTTCTTATAACATGCAATAGTCTGCTTCTAGTGAGAGAACTAAGATGGGTGAATTGAATAGTTGGGGCTATGGGAAACCCAAGAGGGCTGCTCGGCTAACACAGCTCCATCCACATAGTACATTTAAGCTGGACTGCATTCCACTGTCATTTCTTTTGGGTTATCAATATGTTCTTGTGTTTGTGTGTATGTTCTCTGGATACGTTGAAGCTTTCCCCTCCCACAAGACTGATGCCCTCACAATGGCAAAGAAACTTAGAAAATGTGTTTCCCACGTGGGGTACACCTTCCACAATCTCTAGTGATTGAGGCACACACTTCACTGAGCAAGTCATACATACCTTAGAGTTCTTGGCATGTGGGTCCTTAGACAATAGGGTCACTTTAGGTTACTTGTTAGCTGAACAAGGAAGTTACTGTGCAGTGGCCTGCTCATCGTGGTTTGGGTCCTGGAAAACACAATAGTGAAAGTTACTCTTTTTTTTGTCCTAAACACCCAAAATGCCTTCTCTAAGGTGCAGGGACCATTGTGGAAGACGTAGGCATGTGAAATAGGAAGAGCCAGATAAGAGGGGCACAATGAGCAGGTAGATATGACTCCATCTTAAAGCTAATCTTCCCTCTCAATTGAACCTGGACCCAGTTGCCCTATTTTCCTCAAGAGTGAGGAATGAACAACAAAAAGGGGGGGGATTGTGAAATGCTCCACCATTCTGACTCCAAGCCTTTGTTCAATAGCTTCTGCTTAGTCTTGCATATAGACATGCTAATCATTAGAGAACTTTTGCTTTGGGCCTGAGTTTTACAAAACAATCCATACTTGCTTAGGAGATGAGGGAAGTAGGTATTGTTTAACAATGATTTGCAGGAACCTTGTGACTAGACTCACGTGGTCTAGGGTCAACAGACTAAGCACAACCTTCCTCGGACCTCTGCTGGCTTAGACCCAGATGTCTTCTGTGGTCAATCAGTCACCTCTTGCCACTCCTGTTTCCCCCCTCCCTTGACATAAAAGAAGCCTGTACTCTGTACTTTCTTAAGATGGATTTGAGGCACCTGTAAGTCTCCCATCTTCTTGATTGGTGCCTTCTCAATCAATAAACAAAGCATTTTTTTATCAGAGGGAGAGAGAGGGGTATGGGGAGGGAGGCAGGGACAGAGCAAACGAGGAGAGAGAGAGATCATGTTTAGATTTTGCTTTGTTTTTGTTATTCATAAATTTCTACTCATTAATTTGTCCTTTTTTTTTTTACTTATCTTGTTCTTCTAATTTTGGAGTTGAACAATATGATTCAGTTACTTTCACGATTCCTGGATTTCATGATTTCTTTAAATAATAAAAGTATCACAGCTAAAGTTCCTCCCTCAGCACAGCTTCCCGGTGGACCATGGGGTTGTTGTCACCACTGTCTTTTTCCACACAGCCTTTATGTCTCCTAAACAGCCACTGTTTCGATTTTTATTTCCTATTTGGCTTAAGAGATGTGTAGGAGATGTAACTTCTGGTGAGGAGGGATAATTATCTTTTTGTTATTACTTTCTAATCTCCCTACCATTGTGGTAGGATACGGCCCATGTGATATTTCAGTTTCATTAAGATCATTCCTGTGATGTACTGGATGCTCCATTTCTATAAATATTCTTTGGGCATTTAAAATAGAATGTATATTCTCTATTGGTTAAGTAAAAAGGTTAAAAAGGGTTATACATACATAATCAAACCTTTGAATTGTTATTATGTTAAAATTGTGTTTTTAAAATTAATTATTACCTTACTTTTGTCTATTTAATCTGTCAAAAGTTTTAAGGTCTTTACTATAATCATGGTTTTGTCCAATTTTTCTTGTATTTTGAGCAGTTTTTGTTCTACATATTTCAATGTTCCGTTTAATGTATTGAGATCCATGGATGTTAGAGCTTCCGGGTGTTTATGTAACTTAGCTTTGTAAGATATCTCGCAAGGGTAAGTTAGGGTTCTTTTGTTTGTGCTCTGCTTTGCCTGGTGCTGATGTTGCCAACTCCACTCTGTTTGTGATTTACTTTAGTCTGAGCATCCTTGTTCATCCCCTTGTTTTCAATCTTTTTTTTTACGTCATGTTGTGTCTCTTGTAAATAGCCTATGGTTAGATTACAAAATGTATACCTCATTTGGAGAGTCTTTGACATTAAAAAGAGAAGCTTACAATCATTAATATGTAAACATTTGACCCTTTTTACTTCTGCAGCATTTGCTAGTGTGATCTAGTTTTCTTTTTCCTTTTTTTCTTTTAGAAGTACTATATACTATTTTATAAGTTGTTAGTTTACATTTTTTACGAACATTTTATATTTGGATTTCTCTTTTGGCATACTGAATTTTATCTGTAAGTTTGACCCCACTCACCCTAATAACACTTAACCTTCAGTGATGCCTTTGCTTCCCCATTCCCTAATGCCATCTCCAAGAAATAATCTGGATTTCCAGGTCTTGGTGCCTATTAAGTTATACATAAATTATTACACATAGGTAATGTTCATTGTTATCGTTTCCTCTTATATGTTAAGAATTCTTCTTTAACAGCT
>VMDR010026651.1:0-13917 GCA_007922815.1 Macrotus californicus
TTCATAAAGCATTTCCAGGGTGATCATGCTGTAGGACAAAACTAGGAGTCCAATGCAGGACTATCTTGTGCTAATGTTTTAAAACCTTTGCTTGAATACTATGTTATATAAAAAGGAGATGATAAAAATGCAGAGTTTTGAAAATTATTCAAAATTTTATAAATACAAGAAATTATTTCTTCTATCAAAGTACGAATCTCTACACTCTAGTTAATCCATATTCTGCTTCTTGGTTCTGAGAGGCCAAGCAGAGGGAGAGGATTCTGTTACCAAATTCAATGGTGAGTCTAGTAGGTTGTGCCAATCCATCAAACTTCACAGGCTTGTGTACAATCTCACTAGTAAATGGATCCAAAGAGTCTGGATATTTCATTATGAAAACAAACATAGGGTGGGAGAAAAGGAGCAAAGGGAGGAAATTTTATACAGACTAAATTTAGACAGGATCTTTTTTTTTTTAAAGTAAAGGTTAAAATAACAAAACGATAGCAAAATGGTGGTTTGGAAAGTAAGTACTTGATCTCTAAGTGCTTCTCTTCCCAAAACAAAATGAAAGTCTTCCTCAAATATTCTCATTGCATCTCACACTGAGAAGGGCACAACATCACTTCTTGGTATCCCTGCCAAAAATTCACGACTGAATCATTACGACATACTAAACAAGCTCAAATTGAAAGATAGTCTGTTCCTTCCTAAAATATGTAGGGATGGCTTATACTTCTAAAATATTAATGCTATCAAAGACTGAAGGGATTTGTCTTTTATTATGAAAACAAATAGAAACTATCCCCCCAACTTACCTCACCCCTGTGAAAAAGAGATTAAAGAGGCATGACCACCAACAGCAACAAGCAACACGCTGCTTCCTGGACCTGGAATGTTTCCTTTTTCTATGAAGGGACTGAGGTGGAAATTTGAATAACCTTTATAGATCATATAATATTATATTAATCTTAGTTTCCTGATTTGACCATCACACTTTGGTAAATAAGAGGATATTCTTGTTTTTTAGGAAATACACTAAACCATTTAGAAGTAAAAGGACACTGATTCTTCAACTTATTCTCAAATATTTCGGGAAGAGTACACACACACATATACAATGCATATACAGAGAGAAAGAAATAAACCCCAAAAGAGAAAGAGACAGGAAAAAAGACAAAGAGAATAAGAAAACAAATATGGTAAAGTACCATTTTTGGAGAATCTGGGTGAATACCATCTGGAAAATCTTTGTACTACTTTTGTATCTTTTCTGTAGATTTGACATTGTTTCATAATAAAAAAAAAGTTAAAGCCAAAATTGAGAAAGTCCTCCTGAGTGAGACTTACATTTACTGAACAAAATTAAGAAGATTTTCCCTCTCCCTATAGCACCTGGGCCTCTATTAGGCACCTACAAGATTCTTAACAGCCTCCTGGCTGGCACAGAGATGGATGGGAATGCATGTACCTTAATCCAAGATTGAAGCCTATGGATTCAACTGCTAAACATGATTTATTTGCCCCCCTCCATGTTCTGTCATCTGACATTTTCAGCTGATATTTAAAAATCTGGAGACTTTACTTTTAAAAAAATCCAGATTTGGGGATTCTCTTTAAACATCAGAAAATTGAGCAACGATGGGTTCAACCTGTCAGGAATTCACCACAGCTGAGTAACAGCTGCCCTCTTGAGATCACAGGGTGCCAATTTCTTACTGCCCCCCCCACTTGTTATCTTCTCCTAAACTATGTTAATCACTGCATTTGCACAGTTATTCACCTACAAGTAGAACAATATATGTCTGTACAAACATCTTCATCCAAACTGAGGAATAAAAGAGAGGATGATAGGGTGCTTCACATATTCAGGTTGCCGATCTTGCCCCGTGGGCATTTGAGTTTGAGACTCTTGACTTAACCCATTGTGAGGGCCTGGACTTAGTTTTAAGGCAGCAAGATACTTTGGCTTCAACTAAGCTCCCTCTCATCGCTGAGAATTAAAGTTAATTCCCTGTTTGAACAAGCTTAAGGGAACCTTCAATACATCAATATCTACTAGTGAAGGAGTAGTGCTAACAAGGGAGACACTACAGGAAAGAACATTAGATAGATATCTTTTTTTCTTATTTTTTTCTGGCAGCAGCTAGGACTCAAATAATAAGGTAATGAGAGAAAAGGCCTGGCAGGAAATGGAAGGATGGAAGAGGTTTATCACCTTCCTGAAATCCATGCAGAATGCTGATCATAAGAGTTTCTTTAATTACCTTATCTTTTGTGAGTAAAGAGAGAAAATAAGCTCCAGAAAGATCCTACTTCAGTAATATTAGTGAATTCTTATGTAGCAGTTAACTATATACCAGGCTCCATTTATTTATAACAGTACATGTAGTCTTTACAACAACTCTATGTTAACCTAAAAATAAAAAGCCAAAGTGAGAGGTAACAAGCGTTTATTTGAGATCAAAAAGAATAGCTATTTAGATGCATTGATTCTGGCAGAAGCCCAGAAAGTGTTCCAATTAGGACGTGAAGACAAGGGGTGATCACGAGAAAGGGAAGGGGGACAATTACACAAATAGAAGGAATTTCTATAGGTGTACCTAAGCAAACACAGTGATGCTAATTCTAAAGAATGTTTTAAATTTGTAGTTCCGTAACCATTACTCCAATAACGACAGTATCTAATTTCTTGTTATCTTTGCAAACAATTGTTCAAACAGTTTTTTGAACAGTTGTTTCTGATGCAATACTGCATTGGGACCTGTGCAAAAGTTATTTTGCCTAATTTTAACATTTCAAAGTTTTGTGGCAGCAATTCCTCTGGGCAGGCAGCTCTGACTCCATTTTAAACTGGCAAAATATGCAAGGTCTGTCCAGAAAAAGTCCAGTTATTGTTAATATAATGTGAATGGTTGGCCCGACATCAGTGTAACCTGGCAGCCAAGGAGAGTGGACTGGAATGTGCGTGTGTGAACGATGACGACTTCACTGTACTAGTCAGTGGGGACAGTAGACACCATTGAGTGAGCATGTGTACCGTGTGGCTGTCGCATTCAAAATGACTGAGGGAGTAGAGCAATGAATCTGCATAAAATTTGGCATTAAACTTAAACATTTTTCTGCGGAAACTATTAGGACGATTCAGAAGGCCATATCTATAGGCAACTGGTGATTGGCAGTTTCATCTCAACAATGTACCCACTCATGCATCACGTCTTATACTGAGTTTTTTGGCAAAATATCAAATTACCCAGGTGACTCAGCTCCCCTACAGCCCAGATATGGTGCCCTATGACTTCCGGCTTTCACCAAAACTAAAATCACCATTAAAAAGGAAGAGATTTCAGATTGTCTATGAGATACAGGAAAATATGATGGGCCAGCTGATGGCAACTGGGAGAACTGTGTGAGGTCCCAAGGTGCCTACTTTGAAGGGGACTGAGGTGTCATTGTCCTACGTACAATGTTTCTCGTATCTTGTGTCTTCTTTAATAAATGTCACTATCTTTATTGCTACATGGCTAGATACTTTCTGGACAGACTAGCTATCTATCATTTATCTATCTATATACCCATATAAACACATATACATATATATGTGTGTGTGTGTGTGTGTGTGTGTGTGTGTGTATTACACTTGTAAGGTAGGTTATTATAATAATTTCCTTTTATACATAAGAAAACTGATGCAAAAAAAAAACATTAATTTTCCCCTAGTCACAGAACAAATAAGTTATGAAGTCAGGATCTATCCCAGAGCTATGCTCTTAATCACTGCATTCTCCCTCCATACAAATAGCTCTAATTAACTACAACAAACTCTGAAGCAATTCTGTTAAGGTTAAGAGATGAAAATATCCTCACACTAACCACCACTAGTATTCTTAATGAACTTGCATATTGCCAGCTGAGGTAAAAGAAAGCAGTTGCTTTCTGTTAAGAATTGAAACGATGACCTAAATGTGGGACAGTTTGTTTTAAGTAACTCTCAGCTGAGGAGACATATGACTGACTGTTGAGGCTCCTTGGAGTATGTTTAGGACTGTATGTCCTAACTTTGGTTGGTGGCCCTTCATGTGGCTCTCTGAGGCCCAGTCTTTCAGAGAGTAGCCCTCTGGCCATAGATCTGCCTATTATAACTAGGTCTTTGGTCTGAATCTGCTTTCAGAAATGACAAAGAGTTGACTGTGGATGCTTTGCAGAATTAGAAGCAATGACCTAGCTAGCAAGTTGGACACACGGGTGCCCTTTCAGAAATGTTAATTTTCTTTACTCCAACAGATACCCAGAGCAGGCTCACCATGTACCATTTGCTTTGCAGGAATCAGCTGTTCAGCAAAAAATATATGTACCTTTACTTCCTTAGGAATCTCTCTCCCATTGCAGGGCATGCTCACAGAGAAAAGGTCAGGAAATTAAAAGGCTGCCCAGGGCCTTAGAAGCTCAGCCTGCTTCGTTTGCCCCTCCTTTCTCTGAAACTCAAATCTCTGGATTCCCAAGGCCTGTTTTATTTTTTGTCTTTTCACCACTTTGCTGATTTCCTTCAGTGTACTAGGCCAACTTCATGGTCACCAGGTGTCCCCCGTCCTCCCATCAACTTATAGTTAATGGGCAGATGGTGCAGATGGCCTGGCAGTAATGTGAGGCCGAGCAGGTGGCTGAGAAAGAGGACAGGAAGCAGCTGCAAGAAAAAGGACAGATTGGTTTGGTGTTTGTATCACTTAGAATCAGTAAATGCAGAGCAAGGTTGGAAGCAACTATTTTTTTAATGTGAAAATAAGATTATTTTGTTGAAAAAGAAGGAATGGATATGAGAATACAGGGATCTCATGGAAACAACCAGCATGACTTCCAAAAGGAGTTTTCTGGGATTTCAAGGTCCTGTTGGTCACAGTGACTTGCCTTTGAAGTTTGACTTGATGAGGATAATTTATTCTTTGTTTACTCTCCCAAAAAGCACTGTATATCAAGTACTTTAATAGGGTTTATAGGGCCAAAACCACCATCCCTGTGCTCAAAATGATGGAGTGTTTCAACTGGAAGGGAGCCTCAGCACCTGAAATCCAGAAATTCTTAAACTGCAACATTCATAGGAATCATCTAGGATCTACTTCAAAAACACATTCTGATTCCATAGGTCTGGGTGAGGCTTGAGAGTCTGATATTCTAACAAGCATCCAAGTGATGCTGATGCTGCTGGTCCATGGCCCACACCTTGAGTAGGATGGGTCAAATCTACTCTATCCTCTTACATCTGAGTAAATGAAACTCCAGAGATTCAGAGATTTATCCAGGATTACAAAGCCAGTTAGGGACAAAGCAAGCTTGCGAACCTAGACTGGAATTCATTCCACAGTGGTACATTGCTTCAGTAGTGAGGAGGGATTCGATGTTTTGGTTTTTCAGTCTTCTTTTTCTCATAAAAATGAGTTGATAATAGCTATATTCACCATCTGTCAGCAGGGCTAGTGAGGTAAAATCATTTAGGCCATTCAAACAAAAGATTATCTTTACCAATTATCTTTCGTAGTCTGAACCCAAACCACAGAACTCATGACAATCTTCCTATTGCCAGATGCTCATCTAGCTGCAAATTTTCATTGAAGCACAACTTGCTTGCAAAATGTAAAATTAGAAGTGACAGACAAATCTATTTTTATAAATCTTAGCCTGTCTATTTTGAGTCACTGCATTTTAAAAGGAGAATTGAGGACAGCTGTTGAACTTGACTGAAATATCTAATGTTGCTACTCTATTTACTTCTGATTTATAAGATATAGTCATTTTTCCATAGTATTATTATATGTTCTGTGATGCAGAGCACCTATGAAATCATTTTGGTCCTATAGGAAACATGTTTCAGCATGTTTTTTTTGTCAGATATAAAGCCAAGAAAGTGGTTGTACAAGAGGTAATACATGATTTCCTAGAAACAGAGTCCCAGCTTAAATTTACCTACCATGGGACCTTAAATAAAACACTGCAGAGGCATATCACATTTTATTGTCCTTTGATTTATTGCATTTCATAGGTGTTGCATTTTCCTACAAACTGAAGATGAGACACTCCAAGAACAAAAGGACTGCAACTCACTTTATTGCAACAATCTGTTTTTTTAATTGATTTTCATGATTTGTTGTTCTACTGGTTTATGTGCTCATTAGTTGCTCTTGTATGTGCCCTGAGCAGAGATCAAATCTGCAACCTTGGCTTATCAAGATGACACTCTAACCAACTGAGTTACTGGGCCAAGACACAATACTGTTTTTATCTTTATTTTTTCTTATGGCTCTCCTTATTACAGTGCTTATTGTGGTGGTGTGCAAGAAAACCCACAGTATCTCGGAGGTATGCCTGTACTATCTAGATTTTATTTTTTTTCATCTGGTAAATAGAGATGAAACAGCTTATTTCCTTGCTCAGCCAACTATTACATTTGAATAGCTTGTAATTAAAAATAATTCCTTGTACTTAAACAAAAATAAGCATCACAAGGAAATTTAGACTTAAAGAGCAGTCTTTACCATGTACGGGACTTCAAGTTTGTAGGAGTAGTCACTCAGTCAACCAACATTTATTAAGGAATTCCTACATTCAAGGTACTGTAATCAAACATGGTACTTAACTTTCCATGGGCCTTGGTCTCCAATTAAAACAAATCCCAGAGCGTTCCTATTTAAGACAGAATTAGTATCATAAGCAAATAATGAAAAACTAGGTAAGAGACCGAGTCCTACCAAGTCATTTATAATGTCAGTAAACACAAAACTTCTCATGGGATTCAACAGGAAAGAGAAGGTGTACGATAAGAGTAAAATTCTAATGTCCACCACACGAAGCCTCGTCAGAGAGCTGGAGGGGACTCAAAAGGAATCTTCCCCATCTTCTTGTCTTTTTGTCACAAGCAGGAATCTGACATTCCTCCCCTAAAACTAAATGGCTCTAATGATGAATAATGGCTTTTCTTCTGTTTATTTATTTACACCCTGCTAATTGATTGCTTCAGAATATCTCTCCTCTGCTAATCATCCGTTCCATCATTTAGCCAACATAGTGCTCTCTAATAGGTATCCACCTCACCTTCTTACTACCCTAACACTCCTGACCTGACCTCCTAACAGGTATGTATCACTTAGATAAATTTCAAATTTTAAGTCAGAAAATCTAGTTTCCCTCTGGCCTTTCATACTAATAACAAGTAGAAGAATTGTAAGGAGACTAATAAAAAGCATATCAAATGTGTATGTTGATTTAAAACTGTTAAAATATGTCTTAAGAGAATACACGACATATTATTTAGTTCTTATGATAACCCATGTTGGAGGCAATAATTCTTTCCCGCCTTCTAGAGATAATGGAAGATTTGACACACAATTGGCCTGAGGTCTCATGGCTGGAACCTCAGCTCTTTCAAATGTGCTAAGCTTCCTGCAGTATCACACTGACTGTGGCTCCCAGGTCTGCTTTTCCTCTTCTTCCAACATCCTTCCTCGCTCTTCCAACATCCTTCCTCGCTCTCCTTCTCCCACTTCTTATCTTCTTTATTATCTTTCTAAGAGTAGAAGGGACTTTTCAATTCACCTTGCCACTTTCCTGGCAGATCGCAGTTCCAAGGTTTAAACATGTCTAAGCTTCCCCCTAGATTTAACATCATTGATTTTTGAATCTGTGAGACCAGAGAGGTTTATTTGAAGATATTTTAGCCTCTGAGATATCTCTGAATAAAAATGCTCAGAGTTGATCCCAGGGAAAAGAGAATAAATCTTTAACTGCATTATTTTCTTTTCAGTACCAAATCCTGCTCTTTTTTTTTTTTTTTGGCTGTATTTGGGTATGTTTTAAAACCCTCAGTCTTTTCTTGCCCACATAAAGAACTTCAACTCTAACTTTTTGGTATTCTGAAACCAGAATTAAAAACTATATCATCTAATGAAGCTCTGACTGATTTTATTCATCTTCATAGTACTCTTCCCCTACCCAAGCTAACAAAGTGCCCAGCATATACTAGGTGACCAATTACTGTTGTTTAAATAATGGATGATCATCATACAACACAAGAGGATTAATTAGAGTTTATATATGCAGTAATATTATTTTTAATTTATACCAAGTTTATCCTGTGGATGTCAAGCAGTGGTTCTTAACTGGGGGTGTTTTTGTACATACACGCACGCAGATAAGAATTATTCAGAGCAAAACATCGAGTGGCAATATTGAGGAACCCTAATATAAAGATATTGAAGTAAAGGGAGCCTATAAAGATTTAATCACCTTCCCTTCAATCCTGACTTGTGAGTCCTTGCTCTGTACTCAAATATATTGCATTGAGCCCTGAATCACTGACTGATCTTCTCTGGGCAGCACAGACATTTCATCTCCCCAGTCACCTCAGAATCAGACTGTGACAGATGCAACAGATTGTGTTAAGAACCCCTGGGATAAGGTGCTTGCCAGACCTCCCACATCCTCTGAGGCAGTGGAGTGCATTCAGAAGAGTGAGCTATAAAACAGTGTTGGGTTGAAACGTGGGTGCTACCACCTTTTAGCTGAGCCGATTTGAGTCAATCACTGAAAGTTTCTAAGCCACAGTTTTGATAAAATGGGGATGATAACCCAAAAGCTGCAACATTATTATGAGCATAAAAAATAAAATTATAAAGTGCCTGGCACATAGTATTTGAAAATGAAAACAAGGCAGCTAGTACTATTTCATTTGACTCTTTTAAAAAATATATTGATTCTTTTTGACAAATTGGTACTTGTATTCACATTACAGTAAAGATTGACTCATTAAAAATGTATCTAGATTCAGCCAAGTCACTGCTGTTGATTTTATTATATTCAAAGTACTCACCTCCCCTCCTCAAGAAGGGATCCTAAATTTCACCCCATTGATGTTGTGGGAAATTAAGTTGTATGCAAATGTAAGGGATGAAGACCACTCCCAAGGTTCTGCCATGTATTCTCTTTGTCACAAGACAGGCAATGTCTCAGAGAGAGACAATTCTTTCAGCTTAAAGTTTGTAATGAAGACTATATGAAGTCACAATCAATCCACAAGACGTGCACTGTGAGAAATAAATTTTGTAAGCACCTGAGGTTATTATTTCTTCTATATTTCCTTCATGAAGTCCACAACATAATTAGAAAAAAATAAGTTTTGTAGATGCCCTTTTTCCCTACTCTATTCCAAAAAAAAAAATCATTTTCCTCTTTGCCAACTGATTATGCAGCCACGTTGTTTGAAATCTTGCATAATTTACATTAGCATGCTTAAGATCTCAGGTGACTATGCCTTTGAGGGCAGCATGCTAACCCCAGTGGGCCGATTTGATATTCTTCCCAATATCTGACCCTTTTTTCCTTGTTAATTACAGGCAGACTTCCCTGGTCTGGCCCTGGATCTGCACCTGTTTCCCATCTTTGAGCAGCTGCTAATTAGGTTGAAAATGGTGGGGCTGGGCAGTGCAGGCCACACATGCCTCATCAGGCTATTGATCAGGCTCGCATACCACACATGCAGTAACAGCGTCTGCACAACCCAATTCCAAAATAAAAGCCATTCCTGAATTTGCATGTTTGAATCCACACATACTTCAGGCTCTACATCAAATATTAAAATGTGAAGAAACACTACAGTTTTAAAATAGAATATTTTTTGAAGTGCCAAGTATGAACCTAAGTACTATTTACTTCTCATCGGTTTCTTTTAATTTGGAATAGGAAAAAAACCTTTAAAAAATATGTATATGTTTACATGGAAATAATTGAAAAGGCAGGTTATGTAGATATCAATTATATGTACGTAAACTATCCAAGCAAAATCTTCATTTTTAATCCTCATTTGGCCCTGTGCATAACACGGTTATAGTTTCACACTTTACTATGATTTATGATTTGGCTACCTATGAACGTCTAGAACGCTGATTTTCAAAGGGAACAGCACAGTGGTCTGTGGGTAGTTTTGGAAACTGGTAGGGGTTTGGAGTGGTAACGATGATTAAGGGGTACTACTGGCACTTAGAGAGTGGATAGTATTAGATTAGACTTTGGTTCGAAATTATGGGAGTCAGTACAGTTAGATGATTATATTTCTAATTACATGTACAGTTAAGTTACATTTTCTATGATTTTCATTCAAGAATAGTAAAGAAAAGATTGCAAAATGTTAATTACGAAAAGGAGAGTTTGGTTTGATAGAATAAGAGTCACTATTCTGGGGGAATAGGCCTGAGCACAGTTTTCATTCGTACATACTTTTGGCATTGACTTTATATCTTTGGTGCCTGGTATATGATAGATAGTCAATGATTTGTTTCTTAAAATCGTATTTCTTACTTCCCCTTCTGATATTGTCACATATTCTGCTATTGTCTCTGACCCAAACACATTGCCCAACAGAGCTACCCAACAGAGCCACCCAATAGGCTCATTGCAGAGATGCCTCTGACATCCCAGAAATGAGTCACAGTACCCTTATGACTGGGGGCAAACCTCCCACTCACTTTATGAACACATTGCAGAGGACGAAGGGATCGAATACTCATCTAGCATGCTATAAAGATTTGTTACTCTTGATACCCACCTGAGTTCTCTTAAGACTACATAATTAGTTATAATATTCACTTTGTTCTTACAAGAAAAAAATAGACTGTATAAAAAGTCATAACATTCACCTTTTCTTGCTTCATTTCCAAGTCTTAACAGTTGGAGAAATTGTGCAATTAAGCACAAAATTTGTTAAAGCAGAATACATTAGCTTTCAAGGTTCCTGGACTTTGTTTATAGACTCAAAGACATAGATACATTGACTCTCCCTCCCACTAAACTTAACTAAAACTTTATCAAATTTCCTATAAAAGCACATCCGTGATTTACCTTGATTATAATATTAAGATGGCTTTCTAATAATCCTTTGATATTCAGAATCCTGAGTGATGTGATAATTATGGACATGCTATGTTTAGATTAGTAGATAAGCTACTTAAAGTTATTAAATATTAAAATATCTTATTGTCTCATGACACTCTTATGAAATACCAGTAGGATATTAGTTGTCAGCCACATTAGCTAACATATTTGGAAGTACAGGGAAAATGAAACTCAAAGACTATCTCAAAGAAACAACTTCTCTGCTCAGTCTTTTGCACAGTGAGCCCCATCATTAGTTCTACACAGTGTGTCCCACGAGCCTCTTATACAAGCAAAAGGGATGTACCAATTTCAGTTCTCATATATTTCTACTCCATCAAAGACTGAGAATCACCTCACTTAGCTCCCTTAGGAGAGAGAGGAAGCCTTTCCAAGAAATCTTACCTAATACTTCTTTGCAGTTTAGGTTATGGGTCCAAACCTGAACTGAATCAAGAAGAAGCAGAAAACCTGAATGGGCCAATAACAGCAAGTGAAACTGAAGCAGTAATCAGAAACTACTGATGCTCAAAAGCCCTGGTCCAGATGGCTTCACATTGTAATATCACTCTAATGATAATTTATACTAGATTTAAAAACTTTCCATTATATAAGTAAATAAATAAATCCGAGAATGATGTGAAAAAAAAAAGAGAGAAATGTAAATGAAATGATGAACACAGATAGGATTACCCTAGGAGTTACAAACCCTGATTACACACACCCTTTACTACTTCAAATTCAACTTTACATGCTTTGTGAAGGGGGTAGGGAGATGATGAGGCAGAGAAAGCACAACTTAATAAATGCAGTAACTCCACTTGCCAGTCCAAAGAAAATATACTCTCCTTCAGTCTCAGTTTCCATATTCTTATTCTATGATAAATATTTTATCTTGCTAAAAATGATTCTCATCTTTAAAGCTTTTGCTTCTCATGCAACATGGCCCAAGAGCAAGCCACTGGGCCTCAGTACTAATTGGAGTTTAAGTAATGAGGAAAAAGATAATTAAGACTTAGTGAGATATGCTATGTTGGTCTTCCATATGTCAACTTCTTCAGAGATTTTCATGGGTAACTTTGACTACAGAGTAGTTTTTGTCTAAATGCTGTTGAATGTCAGTCCATTGCAGAGAGTGAGAAGCACAGGATTCCAAGGACAAAAACTGTGAACTGCATTGAGAAAGAGAAGCCACCAGAGACTAAAGAAAAACAGCCAGAGAATTGCAAGAAGAATCAGTAAATGTCAGTGTCATAAAGCCAAAAACTGGAGAATTTCTACAAAAAAATGATTAATTAGTTTCAAATATAGCAAAGAGATCTGGTTAGTATACTAAGATTGCCAAATTGTACTCAAAGCAAATTGTTCTGATTAATCTGGCTAATTGTGGTATAAATAAAACTAGAGTATTTTTTTCACTTTTCTTTACTAATGAAAACATGAGACTAATACATATATACTAGAAAGATTTTTTTTCCATAAATATCCTACTTTGACAGATAATGAAAATACAATAATTTCTGTCTGGAAAAAAAAATGTATTCTGAATTTCTGAAGGTAGGAGTCAAACCAGCACAAAGAAATATAAGGCAGTTTCAAGGATGTACAAGATAAACTAGACATAGAGTGAATTGAGAACTGAGAAGTGAAATTGTAACAAGAAACAACAACTCCCCCTACCTATAACCTAGTCCTGAGAAAAGGTTTGGAGAATTCATGGAGAAAAGGGGCTTAGAACTTAGAGGGTTGGAAATAAAAATGATTTTCAAACTTCTACAGAGTCATGCCTGAAGCTTAGAAAATGAACTAGGATTGCTAAAAATTAGTCCATGGTCAAACCAGGAGGCAATATCCTTATAAATAAATTCCCCAGCCATTAGAAGTCAATGGAGACAACTGTATTTGAACAACAATAAAAAAATGATTAAAAAAAAGAAGTCACTTTTGGACATACTGGACTCATAGAAACAAGGAAGCAAGAAAAAATAAAGTGACGGAGAAAGCTGAATTCAAAAACACTGCTGTCATACCCTTAGTATTGAGGAAAATGTGCTAACTTGAAAGTGCCCTGAAGGTGGCTTTAACTTACCTGACCACTGGACCTTACCCCAGGGATCCCCTCCGGTCCTACTGACCTAGGCCACCATTTGAGGTTCAACCTTCTATGCAATGGGAATACCCTTGAAGAAGGCCTCCTGCGTATTCAAGGTGGACAACATTGTTTTCCTCTCAGCTTGTTTTTCTCCCACAGTTGTTTGTTTCTTGATGTCTGGGACTCAATTTGCACTGCTAGCAAAGGTAGCTCCCCAGGAAGGTAAATGAGGACAAGACCGTGGCATTCAGCATGTTCCTCCCAGGGCACTCACAAGTGCCTGTCTTTTTGTCATTTTCATGGTGGTACTCTGCCAGAGACTAGCTTTATAACTTGTCAAACAGACCCTACGTGTTCACTGAAATCAGAATTCAATCAATAGCACAGTTTTAAAGAGATAATACTATTACAACTGGTGGGGAATGTTTGTTTGGTTGGTTAGTAGGAAACTATAATGAAAGAAAATGAGAAAAAAAAAAGGGGGAGATTAGAAGAAGAAAATTTGCATGGAAGAGTCTGATTTAGAAATCTCAATTCCTAAAATGTTAACTAGTCCTTTTGCACATTTCCACAATACTTAGCACTCTGACATAAATTATTTTTTTTAATATATATGTTTTGGGGACAACATTTACATGTATACAACACTGTAATGGCCACTTTTGGACTGGGAGATATGATAATACAAAAAGTGATATAGCATCTACAAAATCTTTAAAATGTAGACATTGTATAAAATGTAACACCCATGATGCATCTCACCAGTAAGCTGGGAAAACAACACAGCTTACTTTAAAAGCTAAGATTCATTTCCTAAGTCAGTTATTTTGTCTCTGCCTTGAGGGAATTGACCCAACCCTTGACTTCATCCAACATGTTTATCCAGGTACCCTTGCTTACAATTGTGAGATGAACCCACATATGTCACC
>VMDR010026652.1:0-13919 GCA_007922815.1 Macrotus californicus
ACTTTATCTGCCCTTCCATTCTAAATGACAGCTTTGCTGGATAGAGTCATCTTGGATGTAGGTCCTTGTCTTTCATGACTTGGAATACTTCTTGCCAGCCCCTTCGTGCCTGCAAGGTTCCTTTTGAGAAATCAGCTGATAGTCTGATGGGAACTCCTTTGTAGGTAACTGTCTCCTTTTCTCTTGCTGCTTTTAAGATTCTCTCCTCTTTAACCCTTTCGGTACGAGCGCTCTTTCCGCTCTGACACTCCCGCTGTACGAGGTGAGCCATTGTGAGCCATTGTATGGGCGCTGGATATATCCGGCACTCATCCACACAGGTCATCAGATGGGCGCCGGATATATCCGGCACCCGTACCGAAAGGGTTAATCTTGAGTAGTGTAATTATGATGTGCATTGGTGTGTGCTTCCTTGGGTCCAACTTCTTTGAAACTCTCTGAGCTTCCTGGACTTCCTGGAAGTCTATTTCTGTTGCCAGATTGGAGAAATTCTCCTTCATTATTTTTACAGGTAAGTTTTCCATTTCTTGCTCTTCCTCTTCTCCTTCTGGCACCCCTATGATTCGGATGTTGGAACGTTTAAAGTTGTTCCTAAGCCTCTCCTCATTTTTTTGAATTCTTGTTTCTTCATTGTGTTGTGGTTGAATGTTTATTTCTTCCTTCTGGTCCAAACCATTGATTTAAGTCCCTGGTTTCCTTCCTGTTACTGTTGGTTCCCTGTGCATTTTCCTTCATGTCATTTCTCATGAGCTTCACTTTTTCCCTCTATTTTGCAACCATACTCAACCATTTCTGTGAGCATCCTGATTACCAGTGTTTTGAACTCAGCATCTGATAGGTTGGCTATTTCTTCATCGCTTAGTTTTATTTTTGGAGATTTGATCTGTTCTTTCGTTTGGGCCATATTTTTTCACTTGGCATGCCTGTTAGGTAGTAAGGCATGGAGCTTTAAGTATTTGCCAGAGCGGGGCAACCCATGGTGCTGCGTTGTGGCACTATATGTGGGGGAGGGGTCAGAGAGGGAACAGTGCCGCTTGCTCAGCTCTCTGCTGGCTTTTAGTCACTTCCCCCACTACCCACAAGCAAATTGGGCCCTTCTGGTGCTGATGCCTGTGTGGGTGGTTTTGTGTACATCCTAGGACCCTGTGGGTCTCTCCAACAAACTCTCCCATGAAGCTAGGAGTTTTCTCCTGCTGCCACAACCCTCACAGGTTTTTTCAGTCAGAAGTTTTGAGGCTTTATTTTCTTGCGCTGTAACCCTGGGTTGTGCGGTCTGTCTCACTCCCAAGTTGTTTCTCCCGATTTATCTGAATGCAAATGTAGGACCACCCGCTCCGCCAGCTGCTGCCTCACTGGGTCCTCCAGCCACTACCTTGCCGCAAGTCTTCTCTGCCCCTGCTGCCCCCCTCCGCCCCTCCTACTGGCCTGGATGAATGTTTCTTCTTTAATTCCTTGGTTGTTGGACTTTCATACAGTTTAATTTTCTGGCAGTTCTGGTTGTTTTTTGTTTTTAAATTTGTTATTGTCCTTTTGGTTGTGCAACTAGGCATAATGTATCTTCCCATGCCTCCATTTTGGATGGAAGTCTCTCTTACTTTTTACTTGCAAGACTGGTTAAATTCTCTCATAGGATCCTTTTTCCTCCTATGACAAGGCAGTTTATAATATGGTGAATGAGCACACAGATTGAGCCAGACATCCTGTATTTGATTCTCAGCTCCATTATTTATTATGTGACCTGGGGCAAGTAACCTCTCTACTTCAGTTTCCTCATATTTTAAAATAGGAATAATGATAATATGCTGATAAGGTTGTTATTATTAAAATAACTGATATGTGTAAAATGCTTAGAACAATGCTTTGCACGTAGTAAATGCTTTGTGTTTGCTGTTATTGTATATCCTGTACTAGAATGTAAGTTCTATGAAGACAAGGAATATATATTATTCACTACTGTATCTCCTGCACTTAGGAGTGTCTTGTATATAGTAGATACTCAATAGATTTTTGTCCAGTGAGTGACTAAATTACATATCTGGATTGGCTTGCCCTTTGTAGCATCAACATGGTTGCAGCAGTTCTGGATATTACATCTTCTCATATACAGTTTTAGTGGGAAAGAACTTTCTCTGAAAGAAAATTCTCCTTGTGCATTTTTGGTTTTGTCTGGGTTATGCACCAATATGTGCTTATCCACATGGTCTCAAAATGGAGTAAAGGTGGTTGTCTGAATGATTTTCATTGGATATAGTGAATGAATGCTTGGTAGGAAAAAATTCCACTACTTTATCCTTGATAAGAAATTCAAGTCCTGGCCGGGTGGCTCACTTGGTTGGAGCGTTGTCCCAGACACCAAAAGGTTATGGTTGGATCCCTGGTCAGGGCACATTCCTAGGTTGAGGGTTGGATCCCTGATCGGGGTGTGTATGGGCAATTGACGTTGTTTTTCTCTCACATTGATGCTTCTCTCTCTCTCTTTTCCTCTTCCTCTGTCTCTAAAATCAATTAAAAAAAAAAAAGAAATTCAAATAGGGAAATGGGTTAGGAGACCCTTATGGTTCATATATGAGAAGATAATGCCGTCACCCTGGCTGGTGTGGCTCGGTGGACTGAGTGCCAGCCTATGAACTGAAAGGTCCCTAGTTCGAAACTTAGGGCACATGCCTGAGTTGTGGGCCAGGTCCCTGGTTGTGGATGAATGAGAGGCAGCCAATTGATGTTTTTCTCTCTCTCTTTTTCCTTCCTCTCTCTCTAAAAATAAATAAATATAATTGCCTTTGTGGGAGGCAGTTCATACATGAGAACTATACCTTTGTGTGGATTTGCTTTTCTAGATAGGATTATGCCAATTTGTACATGTTTCCCCACAGTAACATATAGTTCTGTATGTAAAAATCACAAGAATTTGATGAAAAAAAAATCCTCATGTTCTTAGGTGCTTTAGAGAATAACCCTTAGTATCTTAGTGAGCTGAGAATTCCATTATGTGCATTTGCCTATATCTTCCTGCCTCCTTCTACAGAAGAATTAGTAATATTTTTAAGAGATTTTATTTATTTTTAGGTAGAGGGAAATGGAGGGGGAAAGGGAGGGAGAGAGGGAGAATAACATTGATGTACCATGATCACTTTTTGCACACCCTCAGTGATTGACCTGGCCTGCAACCCAGGCATTTATCCTGACTGGGAATTGAAGCAGACACCTTTGGGTTTGTGGGACAATGCCCACCCAGTCTCGGTAATTAGTAATATTAATGACAATCAGGCTGTATTCCCTCCAGCATCATTGTGGTACTTCATTTTCAGCATTCTCAACCTTTACTCAAGAGCAATGATTTTCTAGGCCTAGGGCCTATTTTTGCTTCTCTTACAAAATAGGAGAACTGTTCTTATCTTAAAGTAGGAGTTCAAATGTTCATCCTAGGATCAGGCCTGGAAGTAGAATTTAACACCGTTCATTAAAAAAATAAGGCACTTTTTTCTTGTTTCCTGATGTTTTATCTTGGTCCCTATCTCTCCAAACACTGAATTGTAGAGGGAGAGGGGGCTGGAGGTAGGATGTTAGAGTCACAGTGATATGGAGAACTTAGTCCTGTACCTCTTCTTCCATTTGACTGAAGTGCATTGCCTGCACCTTTCAAATTTGTGTTGTTGAATTCCCAGGACTCAGTTGAGCCTAGTCTCTTACTGGGCTGTGCCAAGGCAGCACAGTGGGCTATGGGCTGATAGTTGGGCCTCATTGGGCTAAAGGTCTGGTTTCCTTTACTAGTTTGCAAAAGGTTCAGGCTCTATAGTGAGAGCTGGAAAGTAGGGGACTGTTAGCCTACAAGTCCCTCAGTGGCATAGATGAGGCACCTAGAACATTTTCATCCAATAGACAGTATCCACTTCATAAACAGACTGAACTTAGCAGTGTCCCAGTGCATTCTAGGTGTAATCATCTCCTAGACAAGGACCCAGGGCTTCTGAGCACCTCCTAGCTGGTGGTGTATTTTTGGGTGTCAAAGTTGCCTCTTACACAATTGCCCCTAGTGCATTCTACAATAGATGTGATCATCCTCTGGAAAGAAACCTAGTTCTGGCCAGATAGCTCAGTTGGTTAGAGCATCTTCCGGATATGCCAACATTGCGGATTACATCCCTGGTCAGGGAACACACATGTAATAATCAACCAACGAATGCAAAAATAAGTGGAACAACAAATTGATGTTTCTCTCTCTAAAAATCAATTAAACAAACAAACAAAAGAGCGCTCACCTGGGCAGCACATTTACTAAAATGGGACCCATACAGAGATTAGCATGGCAAGAGAGAGACAGGAAGGAAAGAAGGAAGGAAGGAGAGGGGGAGAAAGGAAGGAGGGTGGAAGGCTGGCCTAAATTTATTCTCAGTGCTCATCTCAGAGCACATAAATTCAGGCCTTCAGGTGCAAGTGGGATACAGAATCCTGGGACTGCCATTAAGTCTATGGCTCCTTATGGTTCCAAACCTTTAGTAACTAGGCAAGATATTTCACAGGTTTTGATCCAGGGGCAGCTACCAAAGCCAAGCTTAATAATCCCTCGAAGCCAGCGGCCATCTCTACCTGAGACCTAGGGCTTCAGGGCATCAGGCACTGACTAAGACGCCCCTGGAGCGGGCTGCGCAGGCGCACGAGGCCAGAGAAGGCCCGGGCACTCCAGGCTGCGCAGGCGCAGGAGCAGCTGCCGGCGAGCCGACGGCGGCGGCAGCGACTGAGGGGCTGGGGTGTGGAGCGGCGGTGTCGGCGGCTGGCGGCGGACTGCAACGGAGCAGCCATGAGGGCCGGGCCCAGTCACCGACAGTGAGTGGTGTTGGAGCGAGGGAAGGGGCTGGCTTGATGGAAGGATACTCGGACTATGGGGTGGGGGCTCTGCCGGTCGGAAGCGAAGGGGCGTGGGGGAGGGACGGTTTGAGGTAATGAAGGGAGAATTTGGGGCACGGGTGGGCAGATGGTTGTTAGAAGGGCTGGACGGTTTGGTGGAGGAAAGGGGTTGCGCGTTGCAGAGTGAAGGAGCCCATGGCAGGGCCAGTGTCCCGTGCTCCTCTGTCTGTCACCGTCCCTTCCCCCAGGAGCTTTCGGTCGCCTCTCCCTTTCCGCTTCTTTCAGAGAATGGTCGCGGGGCGGGGGTGGGGGGCGGGCGGAGGTGGTGGAAGATGAAAGCCCTGCTGGAGCTGAAGAAGCCAACTCTGATCCTGGCAGGGAAGGGCCGGTCGCTTGGAGCAGTAGGCTGCTCTGGTAGAGGATGGAAGTCGGAAGCCCTCTGTTTAAAGCTGGTAGGGATCTAGAAAAAAGAGCTTAGGGGCTTAGAGTTTGACAGGTTCCAGCCCACGTCCATCGCTGATCAGAGGTGATAGGTAATCTTGGGCAGGTCCCACTTAACCTTTCTGAACCCCTGGGAGGTGTAGTGATAACAACGGGCTATTGCAAGCATCATGTGTGTGATTGAGATTGTTATGAACATTGTAAGTACTAAGCTGCTCTTACTGTATCACTAACAGTATTATTGGATTTTAGACCTTACCATTATTAATGTTATGACTGACTTCTTTGTCAAGGCGAAGCATATTGTTTGCAAAACCTCAATAGGCACATTTGTGCTTTGTGTCTAGGCACAGCAGATGATGTGCAGAAATAACAGTTCTGTAATGTGACAAATTGGCCATCAGACTTGTGTAGGAAAAATACCATACTCTTGGACGTTTTTAGAAATGGTGTGAAGCTCCTTACCCAAGAGAAAGGAAACAAGGAATGAAAGGCCAGTAGTCAAGTTTGTTCCCTTGTAACACAGTCGATGCCGATGGGCTTTATTATGAGTTGAGAAAACTAGTTAGAGACAAGCTGGAAAGGCTGCCCAGTGAGGGATGTGCAAACACAATTGATTATTTTTTAATTAAAAAAAACTGTTTCCTTTGCAAAGGAGTGTGGTTCCCCCAGGGCCCTGTCTCTGTTTTGGAGGTCAGATAGACATATAGCAACTTTTCAGCTCCGTTCTTTGTGACTTTGCCCTTGGAACCTCCAGGGTGGAGTGTCTCTCAGAGAAAGACAGAAGCAGCTGTACAAGAGCCCAAGAGGTGGCTGGTTCTTTCTGATGGGCTGAGGGAGCACCCCTGAGGCTTTGTGGTGCTTGTTGTTGAGGGTAGACAAAGCAGAGGACAGAGTTAAACTGTGTGCTTCCAGATGGAGAAGATGGCTTTTTAGCCATAGCTTTTGAAAGAGAGGTGAAACTCCTTTCAAAAGAACAGAAAGAGACAGATGCTTCAGCTTTGCTAGTTCTGAAGATTGAGAGCTTGAAATGGTGAGGCCTTTTGGAAATTAGGGAGTGATTTGTCTTTTGTCTGAGCCAGCATAGTGGCTGTACTAGATCCTTGAAGGTTCACAGATAAGGAAAATGAGTTATTTATGGGAATGAGGAAAATGACCCCTGGTTGTCTGTAACTTCTCTGTCTGGTAAAATGTGTTTTACTTCTCTTGCCTGGAAATGGACAGTGATATATCTTTTTTTTTTTTGATATGTCATTCTTAACTTTTTGCGCTCTTAATAAATCCTCTGTCTATAACACTGAGTACCTTTTTTTAGGATAGTTTAAAAAAGGAAGCACTTCTTACTGTTGTCATAGGACATTTACAGAATACAAATTTATTCTGTCTTTGGCTACCACGTGAAGATGAGGTAGAGGTATAAAATGTTAGAGCTGGCCTAGCCATCTTATTTTTAATAATTGGATGTCTGTTTTTTAAAAAGATTTTATTTATTTATTTAATTATTTAATTTATTTAGAGAGAGGGGAAGAGAGGGAGAAAGTGTGGGAGAGAAACACTAATGTGTGAGAGATACATCCATCAGTTGCCTCTTACATACCCCCAGCTGGAGGCCTGGCCTGCAATCCAGGCATTTGCCCTGACTGGGAATCGAACCAGAAACACTTTGGTTTGCAGGCTGACAGTCCACTGAGCCACAGTAGCCAGGGCTGGATGTCTTTTTTTCATTTTAGTAATTTTTCCATCTATTGGAAATTTCCGTCAGTTCAAATAAGTCCATAAATGTCATTTGTGTTACATTAAAATGATAGAGGTTTGTTCCGTTGTGATGAGAATTTCCTGTCCTTTGGTCCTTCTTCTATTCTCTTTCCTATTTACTTTTATGTAGTATATGACTGTTACTAAATGAGGAGTCTTCCCCTGGGGGAGAGAAAGGTGATGGTCAATGCCTTGATTGCCTGTTGTATGAGTGAGCAGTCTGTCTAAAGTGGGGATATGTCCTGAATGGTGTGGCTCAGTTGGGCGTCGTCCTGAAAAGCAAAAGATTGCCAGTTCCATTCCTGGTCAGGGCATATGCCTGCGTTGTGGGTCTGTTCCCTGGTTGGGGTGTGTGCAAAAGGCAACCAACAGATCGGTGTTTCTCTCCTCCCTTTCTCCTTCCCCTTCCCTCTCTCTAAAAATAAATAAGTAAAATCTTCAAAAACAAAATAAAAACATGACGTAAGGGCTTCCCGTGAACCCCGTACATAGCAAGGGCTAAAATAAAAGGAATAAGCCCTGGCTGGTGTGACTCAGTGGATTGAGTGCCAGCCTACAAACCAAAGGGTCGCCGGTTTGATTCCCAGTCAGGGCACATGCCTGGGTTGCGGGCCAGGTCCCCACTTGGGGACATGCAAGAGGCAACCACACACTAATGTTTCTCTCCCTCTCTTTCTCCCTCCCATCCTATCTTTAAAGATAAAATAAATAAAATCTTAAAAAAAAAGAAGAATGAACCTATAGTTGAGAGTAGCCTTGTGAGAACCAGGGTTTACTTACCAGTGTTTAGCCCAGTAGTTGATATAGAGTAATTGCTCATTAAATATTTTGATGAATGGAGAAGTGATAACAATATGAATCATAGTCTGTGAACATGGGTTCAAATCTTTTCAACTTTGTGTATCTTTGAATAAGCTCACCTGTGTGTCTTGACCTCAGTTTACTTTGTAAAATGAAGATAATAATTGTACTTACTTCAGGGGTTGTTGTGAGGGTTAACTGTTAATACATGTAAAGTGCTTAGTACCTTTTACTTATTAAATTAATTATTATTAGTGTTTATTGGATACACTCTCTTTTTGTGGCCAAATCTATGCTGGTCACAATGATTATGACATAGCCCCTACCCTTTGAGGGTTCACAGTCTAGTAGAGGAAACAGAAATATACAAATAATTATGAGAGTACAATACCTTATTTCATCAAATCTATGGTGCCAGTGATTATAAGGCTCACAATTATTTTACATACCACTAAGAAAGAAGAAATGCTGCTAATGAGACTGGCATGCCATCAGTTGTAAGATATATCCTGTTTTCAAAGAAGTGCGGGAGGAAAAGTATGTCTTAGAACTGATGAAGTACAGTAAGTATTGTACTAGCAGGAGGTCCAACTTATGAGTGTTGATGGAAGGCTGGGTGCAGGTATTGTTTGTAAAGGTTTCCTGCACTGAACCTGCATGATAAGCCCTCACAGATGGACAAGGATGATAGGGCATTCCAAGTAGACCGTAAAGCCTGAAAATGGGAAGGGAGAGGGCATTATTGATGCGTAGCACCATATCAGGACAAGCAGGAGGAGGAAATGAGCTAAGACTTTGGCAGGGTTACATTGTATAATGCAGCAGAGTAGGCCAGGAAGCTTGGAACATTTTCAGAAGAGCCTTGAGCCTAATTCTTGGATTTAAAATTCTAAAATATTACAGCAACTCTAAAAAGATGGTTCAAATGTAATAAATTGAGAAGTGAGAGTGAGTGTGAGAAGCCAAGTGGCCAGGGAAAGGGCTGTAGCTCTACAGCTGACGAGAGTGGGAAATAAGTGTGAAGTCACTGTACTATTGGTGAGAGGTGAATACTTTGTCAGTAGAGAAGTGTTTAATATTTCTGTCTTGGTTCACTGCTTATCAAGGTCTTGATTTTGCCCCTTTCAGAGCTTTTTAACTTAGAGTGAAGAGGGATACAATTGAAGAGGAAAAATGCTAAGTTTTCTTTATTAAAGATGCACTTAAACTTTCTTTATTAAAGATGCATTTTATACAAGGCGGGTAATAAGTTATCAGATTTGGTGGCTCAGTTATAAAATTTTGGTTTGGTACAGCACTGGATTGTAGTGTTTCATGGGAAAATACAGGCCCTCTAAGGAGTAATGTAAAAGACTCAGTTACTAATTTTCTGGTAACTAACCCTGAAGCTAGTAGGAAAACAATATGGAAGACTAGAAATAACATAAGCATAAATTCATGTAGTGTCTTTTCTTTTTACCAGTGGGCCGAAACCAGGCTTGAATCTCTTAAGCTATTTGGACTCTGATCTCATTAAAAAGTGTGGGAGTTGATCCTTTTAGAAGTCAAAATCAGCATTTAAGTGCCTACTGTGTGTTGGGTATTATGCTAGGCACTGGAATATGAATGACATAATCCTTGTGTTTAAAGAGCTCACATTTTGCCCTGGCTGGTGTAGCTCAGTGGATTGAGCACCGGCCTGCGAACCAAAGGGTCGCCGGTTTGATTCCCGGTCAGGGCACATGCCTGGGTTGTGGGCCGGGGCCTCAATGGGGGGCCTGCGGGAGGCAGCCACGTATTGATGTTTCTCTCCCTCTCTTTCTCCTTCCTTTTCCCTCTCTCTAAAAGTAAATGAATAAAAATCTTTAAAAAAAAAAGAGCTCACATTTTAATTGGAGACTAACAAATAATTATGAGTCAGTACAGTAAGTGCTGTCATAGAGGTCTGCACTAAGTGCTATGGGAACACTGGTTCTGGGTGGTGGGGGGAGGAGAAGGCTGGAGAAGGCTTCCTAGAGGGAGTCAGTAGGAGCTTGAAGGGTGAATACAGTTTGGCTGCTTCAGCAAAAAAGGGTCAAAGAGGGTTGTTTCAAATGCAGAGAATAGCTTACACAAGGGTACAGAATTATAAGAGTATGGACCTGTGTGTGGGCCAGTGGCTTAATGTGGCTAGATCATGGGGTATGAGGAAAGACTGGAAGGAAGTGAAGTGAAATATGGGTTTGAGCCTGATTGTGGATGGCCTTGGCGAGGTGTTTGAATTTTATATTGTAGGTGAGAGGGAGTCATAGGAGAGTTTTAAACTAGGTAAAGAACATTTTCAGATCACTACTTATTTATTTGTATTTAAAAAATTTTTATCCTCACCTGAGGACATACCTATTAATTTTTAGGCTGAGGGGAAGGCAGGGAGAGGGAGAGGCAGAGAAACATTGATTGGTTGCTTTTCCTGTATACCCTGACCCGGGGCTGAACCTTCAGTCTAGGCATGTGCCCTGACCAGGAATGGAGCCCGCAGCTTTCTGGTTTATAGGACTATGCTCCAACCAACTGAGCCACACTGGCCAGGGCCAGATCACTGTTAAAGAAAACCAACACTGTTGACAGCGTGGAAGTTAGATTTAAAAAGCTGAAATTGGCTGAGACTAGTTAGTTGTGAGACTGGTATAATAATCATTTGAGAGAGATTGAAGATCTCAGTTACATTGGTAATGGTGGAGGTGTAGACAGATTAAAGAGCTTTTAGGAGACTGGCTAGAAGGATCTTACTGACTTTATGTTGGGTAGTGTGTCAGGGAGGAGGAATTGTCGAAAATGGATTTATAATTGCTTGCTTGGGCAAATAAGTGGATGGTGATATCATTAACCAGGGAACGGAATCCAGGAGTAAGAAGCCATAAACAGGGGTGTCCAGCCTGTGGCCCAACACAAAATCCTAAATTTACTTAAAACATTTTGAGATTTTTTTTGTGATTATGTGTCACAGTATATTTAATGTGTAGTCCAAGACAAGTCTTCTTCCAGTGTGGTTCAGAGACACCAAAGGTTGGTCACTCCTGCCATAACATTTGAGGGAAAATGAGTTTGATTTTGGTATATTAGATTTGAAGTATCTGGGAAATCTAGGAACAAATGTCCAATGGATTTCTGGATATTTGGGTCTTGAGTTCAGTAGAAAGGTTTAGAATGGAGATGTGGATTGAGAAATCACTAGGGTATAAGTAATAGTTAAAGCCAGCATGATGACCCTATGTGTCTAAGCTCCAGATGTCTTATATGTTGTTCATTCACATCATCTGGAGGGATTGGCTTTATGGGAAGGTGGTTTCTAAGTTCCTTCTCTATAGTAGTTCATACAATCCTGATCCCTTTCTTTATTTTTCCATTTTTTAGTGTACTATAAACTTGATTAAAATGAGCAGTTTTTAGATTTCAAACAAGAATGAAACACAAGCCCTGGCCGGGTAACTCAGTTGGTTAGAGCATTGTTCAGATACGCCAAGATTATGGGTTCGATCTCCCATCAGGGCACATATAAGAACCAACCAATGAATGCATAAATAAGTAGAACAACAAATTGATGTTCCCCCTACCTCTTGCTCTCAAATAAAAAATGAATAAAATATAATAAAACACAAAATCTCTCACCTTAATGGAAAGAATGGTATTGCTTTTATTTTTATTTTTTTCAAAGAGAGAGAAACATCAATTTGTTGTTCCATTTATTTATGCATTCATTGCTTCTTGTGTGTGCCCTGACCGGAAATTCAACCCACAATCTTGGCGTATCTGGACGATGCTCTGACTAACTGAGCTACCTGACAGGGCAAGAATGGTATTTTAATTAAATAAGGACACCATTCATGTTTAAAACAAAAGCATATACAGGTTTGTAAAATTTTCAATAAAGTGCATATAAGCTGTACATCTTGTTTTCCCTATTGTCAGTGGTTTACCAGATTAGAAAAACTGCCTTTCTAACATCAGTTTCATTATCAATATGGTGTGGGGGGGAATCTGCTCCACTGAATGCCTCAAATTAGAAACTAGGTGTTATGAATCAGAACCTCAGAAGATTTGAAGACCACAGGACAATTTTGAACCAGTGATGCCAAGTTAGTTCAGAGTTGAGATTGGGAACTCAAGCCAGCTAACTCTATCCAGTCTTGTGCTTCCTCATAGCCTTTTCACCAGTAATAGAAGAACTGAAAATGAAAACACTGAAATAAATATACCTGGTGGGTGGTAAGTGAAAGATATATATGCTGTTGTTGCTTTTTTTAAAAAAAAGGATTTTATTTATTTATTTTAGAAAGAGAAAAGGAGGGAGAAAGAGAGGGAGAGACACATCAATGTACGGTTGCCTCTAATGTGCCCCTTGTTGGGGACCTGGCCTGCAACCCAGGCATGTGCCATGACTGGTAATCAAACTGGTGACCCTTTGGTTCGCAGGCCGATGCTCAATACACCAGCCGGGGTACCCTCATCATTTTTATTAAGGTAAATGTAGGCAGCTAATTCCTATGTAAAAATACTTTTAGGAAGGGTTGAAAAATTGGCAAGAGGCTAGATATACAAGATCAGCGAACAGAATAGAATCCAGAAATAGGTTCATACTATTAGACGAGATTGGGTGTGTTTAGGGTGGTATGGCCGTAGACCAGGCTCACACTATTAAATATGGCTGTTTGGTTTTTGGCAGAGATACAAAGGTAAATCAAGAAAGGATAGTCTTCTCAACAACTAGGTATTGGAATAACTATCTATGTGAAAAAAAAAGAGAAAAAAGTACCCTTAACCCATACCTCATACCTTATGTAAAACTTAACCAAAATTTGATCATAGATCTAAATGTAAAATAGAAAACTATAAAATATTTAGAGTAAAACAGGAGAAAAATCCTTATTATCTTTTTTCTTTTTTTTTTTTAAGATTTTATATATTTATTTTTAGAGAGAGGGAAAGAGAGGGAGAAAGAAAGGGAGAGAAACATCAATATGTGGTTGCCTCCCACACACCCCCACCGGTGACCTGGCCTGCAACCCAGGCACGTGCCCCGACCGGGAATCGAACTGCAATCCCTTGGTTCACAGGCCAACACTCAATCCACTGAGCCACACCAGCTAGGCAAATCCTTATTATCTTGAGTTAGGCAAGGAGTTCTTAGATATAACACCAAATGCAAGATCCCTAAAAGAAAAAACTGATAAATTGGATTTCATCAAACTTTACTTGGCAAAAGACCCTACTAAGTGAATGAAAAGGCAAGACACAAGATTGGGAGAAAATATTTACAAATCATATATCAGATGTAGGACCTTATCCAGAATGTACAAAGAGTTCAAAGCTCAAAGAGTTCAAAACTCATCAAGTAGAAAGCAAATAACACCATTAAAAAAAAAAGAGTGAAAAATTTGAATGACTTCACAGAAAATATATGGATGGCACATAAGCACATAAACAGGAAATGTGCTCAACATCTTAGTCATTAGAGTAATGCAAACTAAAATCATAATGAGATATGCCATTAGAATGGCTAAAAAACAAAAAGAAAACTGACTAGATTATAGACTGGCAAGGATGTGGAACAGCAGGAATTTTGGAAAACACTGTGGTTTCTTTTTTTTTAATATATATATTTTATTGATTATGCTATTACAGTTGTTTCATTTCTTTTCTCCTCTTTATTTCCCTCTGCCCTGCACCCCCCTTCCCACCCACATTCCTCTCTCTTAGTTCATGTCCATGTATTGTACATGTAAGTTCTTTGACTTGTCCATTTTCCATACTATTCTTTACCTCCCCCGTCTATTTTGTACTTACCAATTATGCTTCTTATTCCCTCATTCTCCTCCCTCTCCCTCCCCACTGATAAGCCTCCATGCGATCTCCATTTTTGTGATTCTCTTCCTGTTCTAGTTGTTTGCTTAGTTTTTGTTTTTGTTTTTTTGTAGATTCAGTTGTTGATAGTTGTGAGTTTGTTGTCATTTTACTATTCATATTTTTGATCATCTTCTTTTTCTTAGATAAGTCCCTTTAACATTTCATATAATAAGGGCTTGGTGATGATGAACTCCTTTAACTCGACCTTATCTGGGAAG
>VMDR010026653.1:0-13915 GCA_007922815.1 Macrotus californicus
TAATTGAATGACATGCTCTTGTGTAGGTTTTTAAATACAGAAGACTGAATTTTTCTTTCCTCTTTGTTTGGAAAGCCCTTTTGTAACTTTTTCATTCCCTCACAGGAAATAAAACTGCCTTGTTTGTGGTTCTCAATCACTCATTGATATTTTTCAAGGGGGATTAAATATAAAAGTCCACATCCTTCAAAGCAATGTGACTCAAAAGAGTCAAGTGAAAATCTAAGGCAGTTTTTGCCCCCAGGTTTCTGTGATTGCAGGTACACTGTGAAACCTGCTTGACAATCTCAGTGGCTACACCTGTGAAATAGTGGTTATAAAGGCACCTTAGTCAATTTGTTTCCCTAGTTTTGCTTGAAATTTGACCTTCAATTTGTTCCATCCCTCACCTGTTCTTTTTATATTGGCTCATCCTTACAACACTATTATTAAATGTCATTTATTTCTCTGTTGTTTTAAAAGTTTATAGTTATCATATCTGTGTGGGTCTCTTCTGATCTCTTTATTCTCTCTCTCTCTCTGGGGGGTGGGGGCTTATTTTGGGGTCAGACCTCCTCCCTGTCTCTTCTCAAGACTTAATTCCTCTGATTGGGGGACTGAGAGGCAACCTGAGAATAAGGGGAAAACGTCTCTTAACTCCTCATGGCTGTTGGTTCCTGTGTTTCTCTTCTGATGGGCTACGAATGTCCCTCTTTCAGCATCTGTGCTGGTCAGATTCTCAGCAGAAAAGAGATGTGACACTCAAAATGAGACCAAGAAGAAGAGAAAAACAGATTTTGGTGAGGAGTATAAGTTTCTGGAGCATATGGTAAATACATTTTAAAAATTTAAGTTAGATAAAATAATCAGTAGTTGAGATAACAACTTATATAAAATAGCCTGGAGAAGAAACAGCCACCAACAAAAGAAGTTGTACAGGACTCTAAATGAAACCAAATGCCAGGGTCCAGAGGAATTGTGATCTTTTTACCTGCTAATTCTGAGGAGTTTTGGGTGCACCTTTATATCTCTTGAAAGCTAAAAACGCCCTTCAGATATCTCAACCCCTGAGGGATGAAACCAGGCACTGATTTGAAGGCCATGTGGGACTTGTGCTCTGATTTAATTCCAGGTTTTCTCAATGCAACGAGACCAGCTGCCTTGTTTCATGCTGGTTACTTGTGATGGTGAAGCTCAACCAAGTGTTACCATCCATCCACAGGACATTTTAGGTGAGATCCCGAGTGACGTAGGGCCAATTACAAAAGATGAATCAAAGACTGAGAGGTCAGAAGACTGATCATACACATTTTAGAAGCCATAGAGAGGAAATGTGAGAGAGATACAGAGAGAAAATAGAGGTATTCTTAAAGTATGATCAGTAAGTATTATCAAAACCAAGCTGTGATAGATTTCAATATCAGTCTCTGTGAAGTTACTTTTCAAAGACCAGTTTTCCTCCCATCCATGTTAATTAATAAATGCTGTGGTTATTACTAAAAACTGAATAAAGAAGTTGTTTTTTTATAATATCCATGGAAGCCACAAGAAATTTCTGACATTCAGGATTATTAGCTCAGGGTTTGAAAGACCCAAGGCTTCCTCTCATTATTCATGTCTTTCTCATTCTTCCTGACTTCTGCATACTATGGGGACAGAAATTACTGGGAAGTACATAAGAATATGAGCGATGTGGCTTCAAATTTCACATGAATAAATTTTCTCAAAGTTTCACCCATCGTCATATAAATGTTAAGATCCTGGCACATTTACAAATCAGTAATAACAATGGACTAGAGTTAGGAAATCTGAGTTTTAGTCTTGGTTTTGCCATGACTTAAGTGGTTAGCCTTGGTGTCTTGCAGCCTGTCCAGGCTTGGAAGGCTCACTCTGGATTTGGGCAGACAGAAGAAAATGTGCAGAGCCGTGGGGATGCTTGACATGACTTTATTCAAGGATGGGCGATCCATGCGCACTGCAAGCTGCGTGACCGCAACTGGGAGCCCCTATCCCCTTATACTAAATACAGACAAAGCCAGCAGGAATCCAGAATATTGTATCACATAACATAATTCTGCACATGTGAGCCCACTCAATGTTATGGGAATCATTTATTGGACCCAGTCTCTAGGCTGTGAGAACACAGCTTATCTTAGTTCCCCAGACACCTGGGTGAGGGAGCCAGAGTGCCTCCACTTACCCTACACGTAGACAAATGTTTCATGTCTCAGTTTTCATCTGTTAACTGAGGCATTTGATCTAGATGCCTTTTAAGGTCATGATGTTCTCTGATACCAATTAACAATTGACTAATATAGAGTTAGGGGAATAAATTCAGCCACATTGCTTCTTCCATTTGTCTCTTTAATGATTTTTTAAAATTCTTCTGGCAGAATATTTTTTTTTTTTCCTTATAATATGGCAAGCAAGACAAGGCAAGAGGACAAGGCAGTGTGTGGATCTATCCTTTACATCAACAGAATATTCCAAGAAAACAGGGTCACAGGAGTCTACAACTGGTATAGATCTCATAGTTAACCTTGGCCATATTTTAAGATTCAAATAAAGAAAAAGTGGCTCAGAAAGGTAAAGTAATTAGTTTGAGATAGAATGCTGAGAAATTCAAAAGTAGTGTCTTCTCTATTTGGGCTGCTAATAACAAAACACCATAGACTGGGTGGCCTGTGGTCAACATAAATTTATTTCTCACAGTTCTGGAGACCGGAAGTCTGAGATCAGGGTGAAGGTCATCTGAGTTGCAGACTTCTTATTGTATCCTCACATGGTAGAAGGGGCAAGGGAGCGCTCTGGTGCCTGGGCCTCTTTTATAAAAGTACTAATCCCACTCATGAGTACTCTGCCTTTGTGATCCGATCACCCCTGCCATCCACCAAACTCCCACCTTCTAATACACTGGACATTAGGATTGCAACTTTGAATTTAGGGGTTATACAAACATTCAGACTTCAACAGGTAGGAAAAAGAACCCATGTCTTTTGACTATTAATCCTGTGATGTCTGTCTTTAGGCCTTACCATGTTGGCTTTCTTCCCTGTATTTAAAACATTTGAAAATATCTTTTATAGTTCACTACAAGCTATGTGTGGAAGCAAGGAACACAATAAATGTGATAACTTTCTTGGTAGACATATTTTGCAAAACTTTCTAAAGTGACTCAAGCAAATTGCTCTACACATTTCATTAGTTTGTGATATGAGGTGATAGTCCTTTCAGAAAAATTAGATACCGATTGTTATCATTTGCACATAGAAATAAAAATTATTGTGACAATTCAAAATACTCAAATTCTTAGAGTCTATTAAATGTTTTAAATATTATTTAAAACTTGGTAATAACAAACAATTCAATGTTTCTTTATAAAACTATAGAGTATTTTGTTCTTCCATAGGTAGTTTTCATGCATATGTCAACAATGCATGTTTGCAAATATTTAGCTATGAAGAAAAACCCTGCAAAGCCAACATCACAATTGTTTTAAAACCATGTCTCTTTTATTGCTTTTAAATGATTGTAAATGTTTAATTGCAGCTAGCACACAATGACTCTGTGTTGAAAGCAGCAAGTAATGAAAACGCTTCTCTTGTAATACACAGTGGTGCATCAAATAACAGATCCCCTGAGAATAAACTTGGTCTTGTAACCTGGCCACACCAGTGTTGAGTCAGAAACAGTGATAGATAAAAAGGAGGATATAGCAGAATTATTCTAAACATATGTATTTGTATGTGGGGGCAGTGCCAGGGCTTGAACAAACAAAAGAGGAAGACTACATTCCCTTCCACTCCAATCGTAAGATTCTCTTACCTGGAAATGGAGGGGCTGTCTGTCACCTTGGCCATTGGCAGTTGTAGATTCTGTTCTACTGGGTAAAGGATCAAGTCAGGATGGAAAAGAATGTCTCGCAGGCACGCCAAGTGTTGTGGACTTGCTCGGAGAGTGATAAATAGTAACAGCTTCCCCTTTTGAGCACATACTCTGTGTCAAGTACTGTGAGATAAGGTTGTTTATTATTTTCCACAGACAAATGTGGATGTTATTATTTCCCATTGTCTTATAAAGTGGGGAAGATTTATTGAGGTTAAATAAGTTGTCCAGGCCCACGAACTATGGAAAAAGTAAGCTTGGAATCTATCATATATCTGTATGGTTCAAGAGTTTCTGCTTTTTCCTCTCTACTGTGTACTACATGGGTTGAGGTCTAGAATATATTATTGTTACCATATTATTTTTACTTTAGTAATTTTCTGAAACTGAGGGTGTCATTGCAATATAATTTTTATAATGATTTTTCTGCCTCTTTTATATGGTGCACTATAGTAACTATCTCACTTGTCTTTTTTCCCTGAAACTCAGTCAGATTCACCATTGGGATGGCTATAACTCTCCCCCAAGACCAAAGACCTGGGTAACTTAAGTGTGATTCTTTCTGTTTCGTGCTCCTTAGAGAGAAAAAATATATTTTTTTATCCTTAGAGGCTTTAAAACTGCTTTTATACTTAGAGATGGAAGCCTTGAGAAATTTCCTATCTTCAGATCTTTTGTGCAAAGTGAGAAACCCCTGGCCATTCCTGCCACATTGTGTGTCTTCTAGGGGTTTCTATAATCCCCATGACCTAATATCTCACACGCTCATCTTTTCCCTCAACTACTGCTCCTAGGCATTCTCTAACAGGGATAGATGCACTTTACCACATGCTATTTAATATTTTTCAGCTATGCCTCACAGGATTCTTAATTAGAACTCTTTTTTTACTGTATAAAGCTAAGAAAAATTTACCCAGAAATCCCACACACTCAGCCAGCAAGATCATAGATCATTTCTGTGCATTGACACGGGTCAAAGAGCATAGGAAACCCAAATATAACCCTGCCAATTAGGGAAAGGACATTTGCACACAAAGATAAGAGGGATTTAGATAAAGATTAAATAGCCACATTTTAATGTCTATTAACAAATGGAAAAGAAGTTGATCTTGTCTAAAAAGAGCAAGATCTTGTCTCACAGAAAGGATTTGAGATGAAATAATATTAGTAATGTGGAACTACTGAGAATAGGTGGCTCTTCTCACCTGCCATACTGAACCACAGTTCAGGATGTCTGGAGGCAGTGTGGGCTAATGGAGCGAGCTCTTACCTTGAAGTCTGAAGTCATGGATTTAGATCTCAGCTCTACCTTGCAATTAACTTTGTGAGCAAATGCCTTATCTTCTTTGAGCCTCCTTTTTACATAGCTGTAAAACAGAGATAGTAAAACCTGCCTTACCCACCTCACAGGCATTTGCAATGGTCACGTGAGGTAATGTATGGGAAAGCATTTTGTTAGTTTTAAGATAGTATTAGCAGGACTGCCTTCATGATTTGTGGGACCCAATGCAAAATTAAGATGTGGGGCCCCTTGTTCAGAAACTATTAAGAATTTCAAGGTGGTGATGGCACAATGTTAAACCAAAGACAGGGATTTTCCTAAGCATAGACCCCTGTGTGACTAAGTTTAGTTGTATGCCCACAAAGCCATCCCTAAGTGTTAATAGGATGCACCTCCTGTTCCTCTTCTTGCTGTACTCCTGCTATACAAATTGAGGAAGTGTTCACTCTCATTGCTTTGGCAAGGCTGCATTGTCTTTCTGATGCCCTGCTTACTTGCAGTGGGTTTGCCCCTAGCAGCAGGTACTTAGGAGTGATACAAGTAAATAGGAAGTTAGATTTGTTTAGACTAATACTATTAGCACTGTACCTCTGGTACTGTAGAGGTTAAACAAGCTAAATCCAGGCAATATTCTCTAATGACAGTTAATCATCGTTAATGGTTAAGTCTTTCCATGGGGGACTGGATTATGCGTTTTCACTCTGCAGCTTTTAGAACACAGCCTGCTCTCTGGTTGGGGACTTCCTGTGCTTTTCTCCAGGAGACCAGCTGCTATGATAGGAGGGAATGTGGTAGTTGCCTGAAAAATTTCAGTTCAGCCTTCTCTCCAAGGATATTTGATCCTTCCATAGGGAAATCATTAGTAATCCATTTGTGCCCAGAGCTGCCAAGAGCACTAATAAAGTCTCTGGAAAGTTGTGGTATAGACACAGAAGGAGGTAAACAAGAAGTGGGGAAAAATTCAGTAAGTTGATTCTCCTATGAGATGGTACAAAATTGTTTACCGTGACCTGGGTTTCTTTCTAGTCTACTTTTAAATATAATTTCCTAAGCCTCTCCTAGGTTAGGAAGTTTTTTTTTTCTTGTCATTCAGTAAGACAAATTATTTATTTTTCTGAATGGAACTTCATTCCATTGCATGCACTTATATTCCTTGCATTTCTACTAATTGTGTTTTACATCCCAAGTATTTACAGATTTCTTTGGTTCTTCTCAAAAACTGTGAAGACCAGCTGTACAAATTGGATGTTTTTTTTTCTTCCTCCATCAATCAACCCTGCCATAATTATAACCATTGCTCATCTTGGAACACTCTCCTATCTGTCACCTGCTCTGTCATGCTGAACTGGTCCAAAGAGAATGAAAACTTTTGGGCTTTTAGTTATAGAGACCTTTGCATATCTCTGCATGAAAACTGTCCCTAAATAACTTTGATCATTTTTTTTTTCTGCCAAGTTTAATGCTACGAAGAAGTGTACTGAATTGGTATACTTCACCAGGCAGATGGCTAAAGAAAATCAGAAAGTTCAGACAAGAAAACCATGTATTGAATTTTACAATGAGGGGATCAGTCTCATCAAGCTCTCAATTTGCTTGGCCAGCTGCTCTGAGACAAGCGAGATCTCTTTGGGTGTGGGAGCTGTGGAGATGTCCCGCTTGGATCTCACTTCAAGAAGTAAGTGAGATCTCACTTATTTTAAAGTTGGGAGACATGTAGTTACCTAACAGCATCCAATTATAGCACCTTTGAGATCTGAAATGGCATTTGGACCAAGGTCACTATTTCCCAGGTGGCTGTTAGCACATCACTGAACATAGACAGGGTACTAGAGTCAGGACATTTCTGCCTCATATGGGTCTCATCTACTGGGCAGTTTTTGTTCTAGAGCACTATATGGAGTTGACTTAGGCTCTGTCGGACCTGTATCATAGCCTGCAACTTACCTGGCCCAAGCCTGCTTCCTTCCCTCTTAACCTTTCACAGATGTCAGATCTGTTGAGTGCTCTGAAGACTTTTCCTGTTCAACCTGCTTCTTCCTACTTTATCTTTCAGGACCACTACCCACTTAAATCTAAAGAGACACAGAAGGGATCCTATGACTGACTCATCATAGACTTCACTTAGCTACCTGCTGTGGTAAAACTCATTGTTTCAATGACCACCTCCACAAGGTCTGTGGGATCCATTACCTTCTTTTACCACCTCCCGCATCATAGCACCAAGGTGAAAGACATAGGATCTGACTTCCTTAGTATTTGCGAAGGGGCAGGCGACACCACCAAAATTTAGGGAATTAATTCCCCATGGTGTGAACATCGACTATTAATGGAGAAGAACCCAGGAGGGAACACGCAAAGAAATTATTTCCTACCCCTTTTCTCTGGACTGTTTGGAAAATCATTAGTCCTACATGCTTCTATAAAGTCATCCAGGGAGCCTGGGCAATCAATGGACCTTGCTACAAAGCTGTGGCTAGTTCAGTAATTTTCTGCCTTATAGGTTCTCTTTCTCCTCTAGTGCCTTTTTCTTGACATCTGCTCTTCCTAGTAAGATGTTAGCATCTTAGTCTGTCTAGGGGAACTGGACTGAGACAGGCATCATTGATTAGTTGCTATTGTTATTGGTATTATGCCACCTACCTGAGACTCTATGAGTCACTACTTTATTCAGACTATCTTGCTATGCAGTGCAGCATAACCTCTATTCTTGCTATAAAAGAGCAAATTGCTCATAATATTTTAGAGACATGCTAGCAATTCTAGCAGAGAAAGATTCAAAGATATTTGCTACTGACTAGATGTATGTTTGCATAACTGATTTTCAATCTGTTAGGCATAGGATATTGTGCTATGTTTTATAATTTGTATTAGTAGATTTTGATAGTCATTTTAATGATAGAGTTTTTATTTCTATTCCATCCACATGTGTAAGTTAAAAGTGGAGGGTCTTCAGTGCCTTAACTCAGAATTAGAACAATTTCTGTGGACTTTTGGGATTCACTGGAGGTTGTAGATAATGAAGTAACATGTCAGAGTGAAGCTTTATGGAGACTAGTCTGGAGGTAGTACTAGTCTGTATGGGGTTCAGAAGGGAAGAGTAGATGTCACATGGGGAAGGCTATGGACAGCTGGACATTAGTAATAAAATAGATACCTTTAGAGCTGGGAGGATCCTGAAAAATTCTCTAACTTGGAAGTAAGTAAGAAGAGGGAAACTGGAAGACCTTGGTAAGTGTACCCCAAGGAGTCATTGTAATTGTTTAAATCTCCACATTTCATTCCTTAGTGATGAGATGAAGACAACTTTGTATTTATTTGAACATTTATTAAACACCTGCCCTGAGACCATGCAAGGAAGCTTACATGCATAATTACATTTAGCACTCTAAACAATCTGTAAAGTATGCTTTCTTATTTCCTTTAATAGATGAGGAAGGTTATACTGATAGTGTTAAGTGCTCGATGTTGCACACTTCCTCTTTGGTGAAGAGAGAATTCAAACCAGAGTGTTCTGATTGCAATGCCTGTGCTGTCTATGCCACGCTTACACCAACCACTGCCTGTCATATGCGTTGTCCTGCATGGTTCAAGACCCAGTGAGTGACAGTGACACTGGAGGACCATACAAGGCAGTCTATAATCAAGATGTCAAAGTTGGCTAAAGATTTCCTTCTACTTTGTTTATTCTTTCAGATATTAGTACTGTCTACCTTTTACATGTCAAAAATAGGCTTTTATCCAGAGCCTCCGTGAAGACTGACGGCATATTGATGGATGTGTTTTCATGCTTTAGAGCTAAGGTATCTGAACAACCCTGATCTAAAATGTAGGAAGATATTGCAACAATGACACGTAGTTTCCAGATGTAAAGTTCATTCCTTATCATGTTGCATTTGTATCTTCTACTTTCATAATTTTTTTTTTGTGTTTATAGCAGAATTGCCTCACCAATTCTCTTACTGCAGCAGCACAGCTATTACTGTGTGTAGCACCCATAGTCTTTCTTTAGCTATCATGTGACTCTGTTGAACTTAGGAAATATTCTAAGAATGAATAAAATTGTTTATAGTCTTGCCAGTACAGCTGCAGGGGAGTTGAAGTAATTTCCCACAGCATCACACTAAATGCTATTTTTACTAAAGTAAGCAAACAGCTAATAAAATTAAACTGGGTTCTTTATTCTGTCAAAAAATATTATAATTCTATAAAATAACATTTATATTGAGGCCGATACTAGCATGTTATTCCACAGTATACAGGAGCTTACACTTTCCAAAGAGTGGGGAGAAAAATCCCTCCTGGGGAGGGAGCCAAGTTCTCTCAATCTTTGCTGGAACTCATTATAAGCTTTCCTCTCATTCTTGGCTCTAACATTCACGATATTATTATTTAATCATACTGCAGATTCACCTTACTGTAAGTAAACAATAAAGATAAGTTGCAAAACTGATCAGAGATGATTCCTTACTTTGCATGAATAATCACTATAGAACGACTTTAAAGAATTTATTGAAAGTAGAATTTTCTTTGAAAAGACACTTGTTTTGATATACACTTCTAGGCACATTGGCCATCCTTGACATACCAATGATATATGCATATGGATTGGTATCCATAGCTTCAGGAGCCACTGGGGCAAGTATCAAATCCTGCACGTTTCTGTCTTTGCTGCTAAATCCCATATTAGATCTTTGTTACCCCTATAAAACATTATCACCACTATAGAATTTAGTTGGTGTTTCATGTGTGCATGTGCACAGTGAGTATCTTTCTGCCTCACTGGAATGTTAAATCTGCAAGAGTGGGGTCTAGGAATCATTTTGCTGGTCATGGTATCCCTAGAGGCTAGATCAGTGCCTGGCATGTGGAAGATATTCAGTAGAAGTCATTTAAATCATGAGTTTATTTGTTTACATATTTGGTCGTTCTTTAATTTCTGTAACAGGTATTAAGTGTCTTCTGTAAGATCGTCACTGGTGTAGGCACTGGAGCTAAATTAAGTGTTAAAATACATGTGTGTATGTTTGTGTGTATAGATTTTCTACAGCTTTAAATCCAGATGCTCCTGAGAAATCTGTAGCGTTGGTCTCAAAGTCCACAGTGTAGAAACACCTGGTAGTTCAAGTCACCAATGGAGCTGGGATTACTATTACTTTGTGGGTGAGGAAGACTTTTTTATGGTGCCAGTTTGGATAGTCTGTGGATTAGAAGGCTAAGTGTATTCCTAGAATATAATTTTAAAGTATATTAATCTTTTTAGAAGTAACATTTAAAATTGCACTTAAATATTTTAAGTCTGATAGTAACAGGGTAAGTTAGCAATGCATGACTCTCCAAGGAGAGTCACAGATACAGCACTAGAAACAAGGGGATGTAGAAGCCAGAGGTGGGCACCCAGGACCTATGAAAGGGATATGAAGGAATCCAGGAAGAGCATCCACAGTGTCTATTACTCTATGTTATTATCACAAAAATGATGTTGGCAGGGGGTGAGGGAAAAATGGACTTATCTCTATTATTAGGTTACGGGTCCAGACAAGTTTAAGTTCATTCCTAAATGGGACATAGTTTTATTCTGATAAGCCAAGAGAAATATTTGCTGGACTAAACTGCTAGAACTCAACTGATTTATAAAACAGAGGTTGTTTGCCTTTCTATTTTGTAAGATGAAGCTCATCTGAAACATTTTACATATTTATAGTAGTTTTTAAATAATTGGGATAGTATGAGCTCCCTTTATTCTTCTTCAATATACCTACCTAGAGTTAGGAATTCATTGCCATAGACAAAGAGGCTGTAAATATGTAGAAGTACATTTTCTGTTCTATACCTTGTTCTAATGGTGTTTGATGAGATTTACCTTTGCCCAGCAGGATCAAAATAACTGAACACTTTGATTGAGTAAAAAATTTAGGCATAGGGTTGTTTGGTATAGGGAAATAAGGCCTCATCATGCAGGGTATGTATTCTATGAGAACAGGGACAGAATAGAAGAGTAAACCTGTCAACCCAGTGTATGACTGTGCATTGGAGCAGAAGCAGCTAAGGTGACAATTAATGGTAAACAAACTGTGTGCTTAACTGGACAAAGAGCCTGCAATTTAGCACTTACAAGATAAAAGCTATTCTTCCCTGTTAAACTAAGGAATATTGTCAAACATGGAATTCCTTTGAAGTTTTCACCAGTGTTTTGTCAACACACCCGTCTGCTCTATTTTTTAGTTACCATGTGCTTAGACATAATGTGTGAGAGGACAAAAGTGAAAGGCTCTGTCTCTGTCCCTAAGAACTCACAGTACAGGTGAGGACACCCATTGTGTATATAGCACAGACCTGTAAAAATAATAGTCCTCAGTTGTTTGGTGGGTCCTTGCTCTGTGCTAGGCATTGCAAGAGATATTTTGCTTTCAGGATCTAATCTCATCATTACATCAACACTGCAAAGTAAGAATTATTTCTCTCATTTTCAAAATGAGGAAACTGAGGCTCAGAGAGATGAAATAATTTGGTTTTGATAAGACAACTTGTAAGTGTTCTATTAAGAATTCAAATCTGAATCAAGCTATCTTTCTATTAAACTTAGCTGCTTTTTAAAAAATGTATAATAAAGTTTTAAATCCAAATTGATTTGAGACTAGAATGAGCATGCAAAGGCGGTCAGAAATGCCTTTTTAAAAAGCTGTACTTGAGGCAAAAGATCAATGAATGAACAGTGTGTTGATTAGGGCCAACATTACAATATTGATGAGTAATATAGAGGAACAGACACTTTCAACTTTTGTTTTGCTTTTGTCTTTGCCATCTCTGTTGAATAGAATGATCTCCAAACCATAGGAGTGTAAAACAAAATTGGTTACAGGGCAATTTAAATCTGTATGGGTGAAGATATTATGAGACCGCACATAACAGATCTAAATGAGCTCAGGCTCTTACTAGAGGAAACATGCTCTTGAAGACTAAGACAGTCTCAGACAGATCAATACTCCTGTTATATTTTTTCCATTGCACCCTGTGAGACAGTATATGTTGTGATTTGTAAGTATATATTTATTTGTGTGGTTATGCCAATGATTGCTTTTCCATCCCAGGTATGGCACTAGAAACAAAGCTGTATGTTGTGCTCTGTGTGCTGTTTCCCTGATGGCTAGGACAGTGCCTGGGGCATAGCTGGGACTCAGAACACCTTCAATGAATGAAATAATTCATTGAATCTGTAGGCAACCTTGGAGGTGTCAGTAGGAACTGAAGTGGATGATGACATTGATTTTGAAAAGGATGTTGATGGCAAACAATGGCACTTTTGATAAGAAATCACAAACTGGTAGCCTGTAGGACAAATAAAACTGGCAAAAATCTATTGACTGGTCCAGAAAAAGTTGTTGAATCTGAATACTTTAAGGAGATATATATTTTATACTTTATCAAAATTTTCACCTCCCTCTGCTGTGTCCCCCATTTTCATTCCCTGGTTAATTCATGGAAGTATTTGTGTTTTAGAGTCCAGCAGGTCATTGACATTGATCCTATGCAATATTCTAGAACATACCGCTGCAAAGATGAAGGTTTTTAAAATACTGGAGAGATGAATGGTAAAATGACAACAAAGTCACAACTGTTTAGGACCACTGAACCTAAACAAAAACTAACTAAGCAAACAACTAAAATAGGAACAGAATCACCAAAATGGAGATCACATGGAGGGTTATCAATGGGGATGGGGAGGGGGAGAATGGGGGAAAAGGTACAGCAAATAAGAAGCATAAAAAGTAGGTACAAATAGACAGGGAGAGGTTTTTGGAGAAGCCAAAGAACTTGTATGTACAAACCATGGACATGAACTAATTGGGAGGGATGCTGGTGGGAGGGAGGAGGGGTGGAGGGGAATAAAAGGGATTAAAAAAATGGGACAATTGTAATAGCATAACCAATAAAATATACTTTAAAAATTAAAAAAAAAGAAGAGGAGGTGAAGGAAGCAGCATGGGTCAATAAAATACATTGACAGCCTTTAACCCCAGAGAAGAAAACTGGCTGATTGTGTGTTAAATCTGTGTGTGTGTGTGTGTGTGTGTGTGTGTGTGTTTGTACATGTAGTATTTAAATGTTTAATTTATCTGCTGACATTTAAAGTTTTTGCAAAATGTTACCATTGAGGAAAACTGGGTAAAGAAAACATGAGACTTCTCTGAATTATTTTGTACAACTGCAAAATAAAAGTTTTAATTAAAAAAGTACTGGAGAGAAAAGAGTGATTTCTAAGACACAGGGCAAATAATTTCCAACTAACTCCTTTTTTTAACAGTATTTAACAGTAACATTCAGTAAATTGAGGAAGTGGAAAGCTAAAGGATTGTGTCTGCAGAATTGACGAATCATGCCCAAATAAAATTTTCTAGCATCTTTCCAAATAACATGCTTGTATGTCCATTTTTTAATTTATTAACTTTAGTTGGTACTTTCAGACTTTCTGTTTTGGTAGTTGAAGATCTAGTACTCTTAACATAATCAGGGTATCATTCATGATCTAATATATTAAGTAAGTTGGGTATTGGGTTTCTTAAAACAGTGAGAATAGAAGTTACCCATTCACAAAAATGTTGTTAAAAATAAATCAGAACAAAACAACACTCCTACTTAAAATATAGACATGTTTAAAAGTTCCTCTACATTATCATGACCATTTTGACTCCTACTCAGTTTTTACCATTCAACCTGTTTAAGATAGTTGGAATATCTTAGGTTCCAAAGCAAAAGGGTGTATATTTCCTC
>VMDR010026654.1:0-13920 GCA_007922815.1 Macrotus californicus
ATCAAAGTTTCTTAGAGAGTGCTAGTGGAGGAGATATAAGAGAAATACAAAAGGATAAAAGAAGAAAGAAGGCAATTCCAGAGGAAAAAAAATCCTCAAAGTGCAAAATACACAATGTAGGAAATGTGGAAGTAAGAGGAAAGAGATACTGGCTTTTATTAGCTACAGAAGACATTTTTAGTGCAGAGACAGTCCCTAAAATTTTACTATGTTTTTAAAGAGAGGATTTATCTGTGCTTCTTCTGGAAGTTTCTCATTTCCAAAAAAAGATCTGCTTGTCCTTTATTCAATTAAATTTTGGAGCTGTCCTTTTTTAAAACGTTGCATCCAAAAATTAATGAGATGGCCAGAGTTCTGTGTTGGCCATAATAAATATATACCTCTTATATTAAAATCTCTCCATTTCTGTTAGTATTTGCAAGTAAAGTCTTCGCTTTAAAAATAATTGTTTTATTGTTGTTCAATTACAGTTGTCTGCGTTTTCTCCCCACCACTCCCCCACTAATGTCTTCTTATTCATTGTCTATCTGCCAGAGTAGTAATGAGAGGGCTGGAGTGAGAGCTTTTAGCCTTGGAGTCATGATTTTTTACATCAATTTTCCTTTTTTTTTGGGTATTTGCAGAGTGTGAATAAACTTCTCAGGATATTGCATGGTGGCTTTAAGTGGGCTGCTTATGGATTGAGCTCGAAGGCGCTGTCACCTCCTGAGTTGCATCAAACTCTCTATTATGTGCCTCAGTTTCCCTCCCAGTTGCTAGGTAACCAACCCGTACGTGCACATCCTTGTATGAGTCAATTATTTCATTGCAGTTGAGTTGGAATTCTCTGTGAGGTCCTGCACGTTTTAAGGAGCTCTCTCAGACGCCTGCACAGAGATTCTTAGTCACCTAAGAATACCTGAGATTGGACCTTTAAGGAGGAAGTGCCTTTTGTCTTCAGAGCTGAAGAAGTCCAGTCTCTCATTTGTCCAGCACAATATTTTGTTCAGACTCTCAAAGAGCAATTCCAATGGAAAGCCAAGGTCAAAACCAGGCATCCTGGTTTTCATTTATTTATTTATTTATTTATGTTTTATTTGTGTGGGTTTTCAACTCTTATGGTTAGCCTGGTTTTCCTCAACTTTTTACCTTTAGGTTCACATTGAGGACTTAAAACAGTACTCAAATAAATTCTGGCCTTTTACCTGACAACAGGGAGGTCCCTTACTCTGAGAAAAACTTAAGCAGGCTCACTTGATACAAAACAGGTTGGAGAGTACCCATGCTGGTACCTAGGAAGGTGGTCCTGCCTGAGCTTCTCTGGATTCCTGCCACACTGTGCCAAGTAAGTGTCAAAGTTAGAAATGTGTAAACATGGACAGAAAACTTAGGAGTTAATGTCAAATGGGAAACAATGTCTCAACAAACTGAAAAAGTGTTCCAGAGATTGGCAGTTGGCACCTTATTTTATTCAGTATAATCAAAGGAAAAATTGTGGAGGTTGCATAAAACTTATTGGTGCTGGATTAGAGAGTTGGGAGAATGCACAACAGGTGAAATTTCTTGTTTTGGATGAAAATTAAAACAATAGACATAAGATTTTTTACATTGATGGTACAGGATGGTTAGCAGTTGATTAATATGATAACAATAACAATGAAAATTGATTTAGTCTCTTCTCTGGTGCAGTGAGCATTCTAGAAAAACGTATAATTCTGACATTTTAAAGTTTTATAATCAAGGATGCAAAAGACACTAGACAAAACTGATAGGGGACTCAAGAGTTGGAAAATTTTAGTTTAAGGTAAAAGGTTATGAGCCTAGTAAGTAATGTATGTGTTAAAGTTATTGTTTCAGAAACTACAGATAAGGCCATCCTGGCTCCTGGGAAAACAGCCAACCTCCTGGGGCACTGCTAAAAATTACCACCCGGGGACCTGTGGAGGCATCCGGGCCTTTGTGTTCCAGGGAGAGACAGAGGACCACCGGCCCTTGGGAACAGCTGACTGCCCAGGACAGGAATGTTGCAGCTTCTTTCACCTAACCCTCCCTGAATCTCAAAGCCCTCACTGCACCTTATTTGTTCCCTGTTACAAAAAGTCTCACCTGGAGAAAGAAGGGAAAATGGTCTGTTAGGGTATGAATGCACCATCTTCTCAGATCGCCGGTCATCTGAATGAAGCGCCCATAAAGATTCAATAGCTGTCATTGCTTACTGGGTTTGGTAGTGACAGGCAGACCAAACGCTGGTGTCTTTTCTGGTTACAAAACAAAGGTTGATGTTTTTCATAAAAGAACCCAGACTAAAACAAGTCTACCTACCATGATTCACTTTTACTTACTAAGTTTTAAAATCTGACCTTTCTGTGTAGTTGTCTTAGGTCTCCGTGTTCCTCAGGTTCACCGCACAGGCCTCCACTGAGGTTTTCACATTTAATATATGTATTTTTTATCCACAGACTCCAATTTTCCAAAACCTTTGAAAGGGAGAGGACCTACAAATAATTAACAATGGTCAACTATGTAATCGATCATACCAACAAAAAGAAACTTCCAAAAAAAAAACCCACACCCCTAAACATAAGGATCACAGAGCTTCTCAGAGGGTGGGGACGCAGAGAATATATGGAAGCTCCATTACTATCACCCAATGCCTACCTAGCCCAGTGTGTCTCTTCCATGTTGCTGATCCTGAGTGATGTCTTTATAATAAACCAGTAATAGCAAATAAAGCCTTTTCTCCATTCTGTGTGTTTTTCTAAAAATTCATAATACCTAAGGTGGGGTGGGTCATAACACTTCCTAAATTTGTAATTGATTAGGCAGGAATGTGAGTAGCCTGGGCACTCTGCTTGTAATTGGCATCAGCAGTAACAGCAGCCTTGTGCTACTGAGCCTTGAACCTGTGGGGCCTGCATGCACTCTGGGTACTCAGTGTCAGAAGTAAATTGAATTGTAGGGCATGTCATTGGAGAATTGACTGTTGATGGAAGATAAAAACCCTTTGTCTCATAGGGACAAAAAACTGGTTGGTGTGAGGCTAGAATTGATTGAATGTATATAATCTGCCTGTATCAGGTGCTCAGGGAATTTGAGAAGAGTTTATGTTCACTGCCCTCTCTCCCTAAGAAGCCACTCTTTAAGAAGCCACATTTACTTTTTTCTTTCCTCTGTTTGCACAACGAGGCCTGAGGCGGTGTGCCCCCTCCCAGGAGGATGGAGGTACAGGCATGTAAACCTATACACCTTGCTGTCTACCCTAAAGTGGAGCTATTTGCCTCATGCCTAAAAAGCCAAAAAAAAAAGATACCGGGTTGCAGTGAAAGGAAAAAAATCACATCAGAGCATATCACAGGAACTTTGAAATAGTGGGCAGTTAATGCTCTAAAAACAAGAAGTGCTCACTGGCTTCCATTTAAGGTCATTAAACAGAAGTGAGAAAAAGAAAACATGATTAGGGGTTGCAAAGACGTGGGATGTGAGAATTTCTCAGGAATTATGTAGGTTTTTCATGATCCTTTAAATCTGATTTATTTCTCCCCTGGCATCATTCTGTTCGGGGCTTATTGGTTATTAGACTCGGAGGTCTTCCTGTTTGCAGACAACGCCAAGCTCTGTATCCAGGTTTGAGACTGTGTTGGGGATGTTCACGTAAGAGCAGAAAACGTATCTGTCCACCTCGTGTTCAGCAGGCTGCATCCTTCTCTTACCTGGAGCTGTGTGTCTCTTGCAATCTGTTTTCCTGACAAGTTTCCACTTCTTTACTCACAGGTACCAGGTTGTTTTTCTTTTACCTTTTATTTTTTTAATTGATTGATTCATTGATTTATAGATAGGTGAAGTGATGGAGAAAGAGAGGGAGAGAAAGGCTGATGTGGGAGAGAAATACCAATCGGTTACCTCTTGTGCGGACCCTGACAGGGGATCAAACCTGCAACACAGGCATGTGCCCTGACCTCTAATCAAACGAGCAACAATCATTTGCTCTGCGGGACAATGCCCAACCAACTGAGCCACACCATTCTGGTTCCCATTTATTCTTCAACTAGACATCATGACAGCCAGCTGTGGGAGCAAAAGATATGTTTGTTCTCATCTTTTCAATTCCTCTATTTTGGCTATTGATCAAATTAGAGAAGACAAATTAACAAAAGACAATGTGCAAGGTCTATGGTACTAAAGAATATTCTGAAGTGAACACTATAGAATACTCAAAGAAGTATTGGATAGTTAAGACTTACATGCTATTTTGAAGATACAGAACAAAAACCATTGTGAACAGGCTTCAAAATGCAAAAGGAAAGGAAAGGAAAGAAAAGAAAAGAAAAAAAAAAGAAAAGAAAAGAAAAGAAAAGAAAAAAGAAAAGAAAAACATTTGTATGGAGATTCCAAAACAAATGAATGGTAAATAAATATTGGCTTCAAATTTGCATGTGAATGTTCCTCCTTCATCTGGTCTTCCATCTAAATACTTTCTAGGCAGTTAAGAGGGGAGTTCGAAGTTTCTTTCATTTTTTCTGAGCCTTTTGTTTTCCAATAACAAGATCAGAATTGATATCCTAAAAGGCACATCTGGGGTGGCAGCTCTGCCTCCCTCCACAGCAGAGCCAGGACCCTCAAGCTGTATAGCAATCTAACTGAGAGCTCAGCTCTAGCACACCTAGTCACTAATGAAAGTCACCGAGTTTCTAAATCATTACCAAACCCGATAAAACACTGAAACCTAGCTCGTCCAACTCAGTGTAGCAACTTCTGACTTCTTATCAGAGAGAACCGAGAAGATACGTTTGAATCTGCAAATGAAAACTCCGTGCTGTGATGTTCGCGGCTTCCCTCTTGTGGGAACTCAGCTCCTGGAAAGTGACTCAGTGTGTGCTGTGATGTTTTCCACAGCTGCTCAGGAAGAACCAGGAGTCCCGTGACCCCGACTCATGTCTCAGTTTAGGCTTTATGCTATCAGTACTTATAGAGGAATAGGATCTTTTGTTGTGTTTCAGTCTCATTCAAGTACCTGTGCGTGCAACTTAATTTAGTTCCAAAATTGCCTACAGCAGGAATGCTCCAGAAAGATCCTGATGTGACGACAGCAACACTGGGTTTATGAGGGCCTCTGCAGTCATGGTGACTTTGTGGTATTGCTGTATTTTCTAGTCAATAAGAAATATTGTGTGTGGGTGTTCAGGAGACATTTTGATTGTTCATTACTTGTTCATTTGTAGATTTTGTAAATGTGTCATGAATTCATACTATCAATTGACTGAATGGGGTGTTGAGCTAGAGGTCCCCCAAAATGGAGAAGTCCCCTACAAACCTGGCTTGGTGGACAGAAAGCTAACCACACCTGAGTGAGAAGCAGGAAGAACCATGAGAAGCAGGAGGCTCTGGGAGAGATAGTGAAACTGGAAAAGCCGGCTTTCGTGCTGCCTGTCACACACGAAACCCAATATACGCAGAGACAGGGATTGAATCTTTATGGGCCCATTATTCAGATGGCAGGGGATCTGAGAAGACGGTGGTTTCATACCCTCACTGACCGTCTTATATTTCCTTCCAAGCCAGGGTTTTTATAACAGAGAACTAAGTGCAGTGAAGGGTTTTGAAATTCAGGGAAAATTAGATTTTAAAACTGCAGTATTTCTCCCGAGGAGTTAGTTGTTCCCAGGGGCTGGTGGTCCTCAGTCTCTCCCTGGAACGCAATGGCCCAGATGCCTCAACTACATCCCCAGGCAGTAATCTTTAGCAGTGCCCTAGAGGTTGGCTGTGTCTCCCAGGAAACAATCGCTGTAACATAGGCATTACCTACTAGGTTTATAACTATTTACATTAAACTAAAATGACCAATTCATGAGTCCCCTATCAGTATCATACATTATTATAGTCACTGTTGTTTGGATTATAGTGTGACCCACCCACCGGCAAGTAAGGTCTATGAGGACTGAGATTGTGTCTGTTTTCTTTCTAGTGATTAGAAGAGTGTCACCTAGACAGTGAGCACAGGGCTGGTGTTCTCTAATAAATGAGTAGAAAAACTACACATGTAAAATGGTTAAAAGAGTGAAATATAGAGCATTATGACCTCACATAACTGGAATTCTGACCGAGATGAAGGACCAGTTAAAGTTTTTTAAAGAGGAACATCTGACAGAGAATGAGCCCAGGCAAACATAGAGCTCATGAGGGGGCAGGAATGAGAGGCCCAGGCAAAGGACACAGCATGTGTAAAGGACAGGAAGCAGGGATGTTTAGTGAGGTAATGAATTTTACTGACTCATTTTGGTGATTCAGTGAGCTAATATGCCTGAGGAATCCAATACACAGTCGGTACTAAGAAGTGACCGGTATGGTCATTATTGCACTCCTGTGGGTACCCATTTCAGGTCTACCCACTTGAGAACAGCAGTAATAGGAAAACAATATCTTTTCATCCTGACCACACAAGCAGTTCATGACATTAAGCATTGACTGCAGCTTGGCTGATGTATTAGTGACAGGGAATAAAGCACACATATGTAAAGTGTACAATCTGATGAGTGTTGACATGCACACACACTCCATGTGAATCCATCCTATCCAAAGTTTCTCATCTGCCTTTGTAATCCCTTCCTCTTCTCCCCACCCAACCCCTGGAGTTTGCAGGCAATCACTCCTTTTCTCCTTTTCTCGATTGATAAGTTTGCATTTTCTTAAGTTTAAGAGATATAAAATTATGTAGTATGTTCTCTTTTTAATCTGGCTTCTTTAATTCAGCATAATTATCTTGTGAAGCAAAATTTACACAATAAATTTCATCATTTTAAAGTGAACTATTCAGTGGTTTCCACTGTAGTCACACTGTTGTGTAGCCATCATGTGTACCCAGTAGTGAAATGTTTTCAACACATAAAACACTAGAACCTTTGAGAGACTGCTGCCAATTACCTCATACACTCACTTGTGGAAAGTATCAACCTTAATTCTCTCTTTGTCCCCTCTTCATTTTCTGTACCATACACCCTGTGTCAGGACCCCTGCCTGCTTGTGCATCTGGTGCTCCCACTCATCCCAATTTCAGGAAAGTAATCTTGAGTCTTCAAAACATTATCCTTTCTCCAAACTCTGTGTCTTAACATCATGCCATTCTAGTTTTTGAGAATAGCACCCCCACTTCACTGCACGAGCCCCAGTGTCTCTCCCCCAACAGGTAGGTCAGACCCTCACTCCTATGATTCAGCTTCATTCACAGGCTCCAAAACACCCTTTGTATGGCACCTTTAGGGCCCCTTGAGACATACAATGCCTAACACCCTCCCAGCTCCCAGGCTTTACAATTTCTCATCCTGACTCTGAGCAGACCCCATTCCTCCATGACTTTGGGCTGTCTTCACCTCTGCTCACACACAATTCACTTCTGGCCAGTTCCCCAGGGATCTCTCAAATATACCAGAGGCCATCAGGAGCAAGAAAGAAAATAGAAGCAGAAAAGAGATTTATTTCCTGTTTCCCAATTCAGGTTGCAGTTTCTTTAAGGACAGGCACGTGGAATTTGTAAAAACAACAAAGAAAGCAAAGAATGAGGGCAGTGATGTCTGCCCTGAGCTGCACGTCAAAGAGGGCTTTGGAGACGCTCATTCAGTACATCCCTGTGGGTGGCTGACGTAACAGAGACCTGCATGTTCACGAGAGTAGTTCAGGTTAATGAGAGAATGTCTTTTAAAATCTCTGTGATCTTGTGTTTTGAAGGTGCAGGGAAAATGTGTGTGGAATGAGAACACTGCTGATGGTAAGGGCGCTGTGGAAATGTGCCCTTTCATGCTGGCACGTCTTCATAGATTCTGAGCCAAGGCTGCACTGAGGCAACTGGGGCCCCAGAAGGATCTGGGAAGTCAGGTCATCTCCTGCTGTGAACATCAAGTAGGAGAGAGGGAGGCAATGAAAACCTTTTTTAAAAAAATTACAAGATAAGAAAACATTGGAAGATTTAAAATATGTTAAGGATCAACACTTTAAGTAAGATGACATGATTAGCTCCTTCCTGGGAAGTTATATTAAAGTAAAACATGCATCTAACAAGTTTAAAAATAAAAGTAAGACTTTATTAAAGACCATGTATTAGGGCAGTGAGACAGAACTCAACACCCCTGATTGAAAGGCTGGAGAGGTTTTGGAACAGAGGAACCAAGGGCATCTTTGTTTGCTAATTGACTTTATACAAAAGAAAAACAAAACTTTGAATACAATCTTGACAGGAGGTCCTTAATTTTTTACAAAAAGGTCCCCAACCAAGGTAGGTTTCTACTGTTCCTCAGACACTGAGCAGAGACACACCAGGAAGATTAAAATTCAAAGTAATGGGTCTAAGTATTTGAGACAGATATTCTTTGGTACTTAACACTGGCAAAAAGTGTTCAAAACAACTTGTGTGTTTCCAGACAGCACATAAAGAATCAGGAATTGCAAATTGCAATCACATTTCTAAAGGAATTCTCTGAAAAACAGATGTCAGAGGCCTAGAGTCAGAAAGAACCTGTCTAAAGGTTTCTGAGTCTGGGAACTTTAAGGCCTCTAAGTCATAACAAAAATGCCTTCTTCACAGAGAAGGGAACCAGAACCAAATCCCTGTCAGTGAAGACCCAGTTTGCATCTCCATCAGTTCTTGCAATAATTGAGGGGAAAGAGGGAAGCGTTTTCAGGAACAAGTATAAAGGACACATGGACAAAACCAAAGGGGGGTATGATCAAGGGTGGGAAGTGGGGATGGCTGGAGTGGGGGGAAGGGAGGGGGGAAATGGAGAAATTGTACTTGAACAACAATAAAAAATGTGAAAAAAAGTGTCATATAACCTAAGCATTAGATAAAATTTTCCTCTCTCATGACCTTTCATGATCTTACAACGTATTTTACTTCTTGAAATCATGTCCCACTCCTCATATAAATGTGCGTGTTGGGGAAGGCAGCAGGCATATATCCTCTGTCCAACGCTGGGGTCGAGGAAATTGTACAGTTAGTGGGAAGGCATTTACCTGGTGTTAAATATTTCATTATTACACAATGATAACCCAACCTGGTGGTTTTGACCTTGTATGTGAAGGAGTTTTTTGTAAATACTTTCACAGTTTGAACAAGACTTACTTTCTGGCCTGTGAGTTGAATAACATGCCGGAATAACTCCCTAGGGAGGTGTTTTAATGGTTTTAACAAAAGACACAGACTGCAGGAATAGGAGGAAACTACTCAAGGCGGTAAAGGTCCCACAGGAAAACCCATACTTAACTGAGCATTTCATGGAGAAACACCAAAATGTTAATAAAATATAGAACAAGCTGAGAGTAACTTTATTCCCACCTATTCAACATAGTACTGGAATCCTTGGATGGAACAATTTGGCAAGAAGATGAGATATTTGGTATTCAAATTGGCAAAAGAGGAAAATAAAAATGGTCTCTTCAATAGACAACTTACACTTATACGTAAGAAACAGTAGAGAATCTGCCCTTCACACACACAAAAACTGTGACCACTAGTAAATTCAGTCAGGTTGGAAAGGACAAAATCAACAGTCAGCATCATTCCCATTTCTTTGTAACAATGATGAACAAACCAAAATGGATTTAAGAAAACAGTTTCATGTCAAATAGCACCAGAAATAATGAAATACCTAGAGAAAAATGATCCAAGTATGTGGAAGATGTATGTACTGAAACTACTAAATCATCTGGAAAATAATTAAAAATTAAAAACAAATAAGTAGAAAGACACCTATGTTTATGGATTGAAAGACTTCCAATCGTATACATATTGAATGCAATTTGTATTAAAAATTTAACTACACACTAAGCTCCAAAGACAACCTGCCCTGCCCCCTTCCAACAGGGACCTCAACAACCACTGCCAGGCTGCTCCTCAGCCCCACTCAGTGCATCTTTTGTGAGCGCTGACTACCTGCTGCAGACTCAGGATAAGAAGACTTGAGGTACTGAGGAAGCAACATTTGGCATCTCTATGGAGCTTCTGGGCAAAGCTCCATCTGCCTGACCCTGACTCACCTTGGGAGAAGAGCACTAACAATGCCAACTAGGTCTTGGCTGAAAGAGATTTAGTTGTGGCTCCCCCCACTGTGAAGAAAGCATTTTTGTTATGACCTGGAGGGCTAATGTTTCCTCTGAGTCAGGAACCCTTATATGGGTTCTTTCTGAATCTAGGCCACTGACATCTATTTTTCATAGCACTCCACTGAAAATTAAATTGCAATTTGGGAATTGCTGATCCTTTATCTTGTCTGTTGAAACATACAGAAGTCTTTTTGAAGCTTCTTGCTAGTGTTTAGAACCAAAGAATATCTGTCTCAAATGCCTGAACCCATTACTTAGAATTTTAACATTCCTGGTGTTCTCATGTCCCAATAGAAGCACACCACTGCGGGGGAAATTTAGAGCCCAAATAAAAAAGGGTCTCCTATCAGAATTTCATGAAAAGTTTTGCTTTGCTTTTGTGTAAACTCAATTAGCCAGCGCACATTCCCATAGTTCATTCTAAAATCTCTCCAGCCTTTGTATCAGGGGTGTTGTGTTCTGTTTCACGGCCCTATGGCATGGTCTTTAAGAAAGTCTTACATTTATTTTTAAAAGTATTTCATGTATGTTTTACCTTAACATAACATTCTTGTAAGGGGCTAATCATGTTTTCTTACTCAAAAGTGTCTATAACTCTTCGAAATTTTTCCTCACCTTGTTCATTGTTTTTAAAAAGGTTTCCAATAGACACGTCTCTCTTCTTGGTGTTCACATCAGGAGATGACCTGATTACCGAGGTCCTCTTGTGTACCCAAATGCCTGGAAGAAATCTTTGCTCAGAATCCATGAAGATATGCCAGCATGCAAGGGCACATTTCCACACACCCTGACCATCGACAGTGTACTCATTCCACATCCATTTTCACAGCACCTTCAAGAAACAAGATCACAGAGATTATAGAAGATGGTCCTGTCATGAAACTCAACTACTCTAGTGAACATGCAGGTCTGTGTTACGTCAGCCACCCACAGGCATGTACTGAATGATCCTCTCTCAAGCCCTCTTTGACGTGCAGCTCAGGGCAGACATCACTGTCCTTGTTCTTTGTTTCCTTTGTTCTTTTTAAAACTATATATGCCTGTCCTAAAAGAGCCTGCAACCAGAATTGGGAAATGGGAAATAAATCTATTCTCTTGTTCCATTCCCTGTCCCGCTCCCTGTGACATCTGGTGTGTTTGGTTGACATTTTTGAGGGCCTGTCCAGAGCTGGATTGTGTGTAAGCAGAGGTGAACACAGAGTGAAGTCCTGGAGCAACAGACTCCACTCAGTGTCGGATGAGACATTTTAAAACCTGGGAGTTGGCAGGGTGTTAGGCACGGCATGGTTTCAAGGGGCTCTAAAGGTGCCATACCGGAGGGTTTATTTTGGAGGCTCAGAATGAAGCTGAATAATATGAGTGAGGATCTTACCTACCTGTTGAGAGAGGAGCCCCTGGAACTTCTGTGGTGAAGTGGGAGTGCCACTCTCCAATATTTGGATGGGCGTGATGGTAAGACACAGGGTTAGGAGAAAGAACAGTGTTTTGAAGACTCAGATTAGATTCCTGAAAGTGAGAGAAATGGTAAAAAGAGATGTAGAAGCTGGCAGGGGATATGAGACAATGTATATGGGCCAGAAAACAAAGAGCGGATGAAGATAGAATTAAGGTTGGTACTTTCCAAAGTTAGGGTAGGGGTTAATGGGGAGCAATCACACAAATGGTACAGTGCTTTATGTAATTGAAATATTTTAGTACAAAGTACACATGATGGCTACAAATATTGTGACTATAATAAATGCCACTGAATTGTTCACTTTATAATCATTCATTTTTATTATGCAAATTTTACCTGATAAAATAATTATGCTGAATTGAAGAAGCCAGATTAAAAAGAGAACATACTACACGATTTTACTTACACAAAACTTCAATATATGCAAACTTACCTATAGAGAAAGAAAGAAAATGAGTAATGTCCTGCAAACTCTGGGGTTTGGGTAGGGAACAGAGGAAGGGATTTCAAAGGCATGTGAAAAACTTTTGGGTGAAATTGATACATGTGGAGTTCGTAGGCATGCCGACACTCATCAGATTGTACACTTTACATACATGTGGTTTATTGTCTGTCACTTATGCATCAGTCAAGCTGTAATCAATGCCCGATGACATGAATTGCTTGTGTGGTCAGGACAGGAGCATACTGGTTTTCTAATAATGCTGTTGCCAACGGGGCAGACATGGCATATGTACCCAGAGGAATGCAATACCAACAATGGCCACTTTTTAGCACTGACTGTGTACTGGGTACCTTAGGCATATTACCGCACTGAATCACCAAAATTAGTCAGCAAAATTTATTTACTTCACTGAATGTTCTAACTCCTGACCTTTGCACATGCTGTGTCCTCAGCCTCTCATTCCTGCCCCGACATGAAGTCTAGGTTTGCCTGGGCTCATTGTCTATCAGAGGTTTCTTTATCAAAAACATTTAACTGGTCTTCAGCAGGTCAGAATTACACTTCTGTGAGGTCATAATGCTCTGTATTTTACCCTTTTAACTATTATCATATTTGTATTTTTTTAATTCACATATCAAAGAACACTGACCCTCTCCTCACCATCTCCCTGACACTCTTCTAATCAGAACAAAGAAAACAGACAAAATCTTAGACCTCATAGACCTGACTTGGCAGTGAGGGGGTCACACAATAATCCAAACAATGGTGACAATGATACTGTATGACAGACAGTGTGTGAGAGTAAAGTAAGGCACACTTGGGGTGATTTTCTTTGTTTAATTCAAACGTGTTGGCTCAGCACAGAGGATGTGAACTTATTGGAGCAGAGAGATCAGAAGATGAGAGCAGATGAAGTCAGAAATAGAGAAGCCATCAGCCAGAACCTTGGCTTTGCTCTGAGTGACCTGGGGAGACCCTGGAAGGTTGAAAGGAAAAAAAAAACAGATGTGAGAAATCTGTGATTATGGAAGGAAACCAGCGTTTTGCCACCCTGAAATTTTAGTTTAAGGGTATTGATTTTAAGCTGTTTATTAGGAAACAAAACTCAGAAACAACTGTTGACACTCTTCATTTTTCTCTCAAGAGATTCAGATAGAAATTGTGCTTCAGTAAAAAAATTGGGATGTTCACTTTAGGCTAATTTGATTACTTATGGGAAACAAAAGTGCTTCAGGAAGGCACCTGTAGGCTAGGTACCCCCTGTGCCCTCCTGATTCTGAGTTGGCCAGAAAAAATTCTGTTCCATGTAGGGTCTGCTCTTCTCGACTCCCTACACAGCACTCCTGACTTCTGAAACAAAAGACCCCGTTTTCCTTTTTTCCTCCTTTGTCAGAATGTTTTATAATCCAATGTTTCCTCACAGTCATTGGATTTTTATGCTTCGGTGAATTTTAATTCTTTCCACTAATTGGTCTCTGTCAATTTGATAATTAGCCCAGCCAAAAAATTTTAAAAGGTGGAGGGACAGTATTAGTATTTGTAGCCTCCTCGTTAGCCAGAATTTGTGAGGCTGTTGGGTTGCAAGCAGGGAGTTCTGTGAGAAGACAAGTGTAGTCACCCAGGCAACAGGTGAGGATGGTTGGAGCAGTGTGAAGAAAAAGCGTCAGTTTCTAGATTTGTTCTGAGGACTGAGTCAAAGAATTTTCTGAAGAATTTAATGTGGGGTGTAAGAAAAAGTGAGGAGTGGGGAAGATACAAAGGGATTAAGAAAAATTCTACAGGAGCACTTTCAGGTCAATGATTTGCCTGAGATTAAAAATCTGAAATCATCCTGAAGTGCCTTTGAAATATTAGTTGTCAAGTAAATAGTTGGTCATCAACAGTCATGTCCAATTCCTCTCTTTCATCCACTACCATGCCCCAAGTGCCTCAGAAGGTGCCTGATACATTT
>VMDR010026655.1:0-13915 GCA_007922815.1 Macrotus californicus
GGTACACAGAAAACCCAAACTCTTCCAGACAAAAAAAGGCAAAGTGAGCATTTACAATGTATGTGACTTTTGTAATGTGTAAGTTATATGGTAAGTTATATACATGGTAATTGTTCAATAAACATTTAATGACTGAATGAATGGTTAATCATCGTGGTTTTGAAATTAAATTTTTAAAAGAGGGAACCTCTTATTTGTTAGTAAGACAACTGGTTATAGCTCAACAATCAGCAAGTCATTCACTATTACACTTTACACACGTATTGTAATACCACATAACACTATTGTGCTTGAGTTAACAAGCACAGTAGATATTCCATTTATATTGGCAATGTTCCACAAATAACAAAGCTAAGTCCAGTAGATACAACATCTTCAAAATGCACGTAAACTATTTAGATGAATTCTTTCTGCTGACAATCCCAGGGGAGGAATGAGAAAATGATGTGTTTTACCCTAAAAGCTAAAAGCTCTCTAGGGAGGTTATTCAATTGAAATTTTACATTCAATCCAGCCAGGGAGTGATAAACAGATGCTTAAATTAGCTGCCTTTTACCATAATCAAGTATCTTGTGAAAAAAGTTTCTAACAGAAATATAGAGAAGAGGGTAAAGGAAAAAAGGGGAAATAAAACATTTTCTAAGAGCTTACTGATATTTTTAGAAAAAAAAGTTTTGATAACTTCTTTTGGAAGTAGTATACCATCAACCATGTTTTTCAACACATTTACTGGTTAGTTTGTACCATGGGGCCAGTTAGCACACAAATAATCAATCAAAAATAATTTAATTTTTATATTGAGTTTTTGAAAACTGGTATAATTTGCAGGGTTTTAAAAATGGCTGCATGTACAGCATTTAACTTGTAATTGTGTCTTTTCCTATAACCACCTTTAAGTCTTTTCTGAAAATAACTAATAATACAAACAACAAATCACAAAATTATTCCCCCATATCAAAAAGGGTAAAATTATAAAAGTAGCTAAAAGAACTTACTACCAGCAAGCAAAGGGAGATAACTTAATCTAAATCAAAAGCCTGCAATCTCTATTTAGTTGACTCACTAGATTAACTTATGCTCTCCAGTTCTGCTTTAAAGCATTTCCACTGATACTGCTAGTCTGCAGAGAGCAGGCAGCCAGTCCAGACTGGGCTACTCTTCAAGAGTTCCATTAATATCACCATCCACTAGCTGAGCTATATGCTCACCAAAAGTCAGTTGCGCTGTTCTCGAACTAGTTTTTGCCATTTTTACTTTTCACCGTAGCTATATTAACTAAACACTGACCAAGGAAATACGAGTGCAAAAAGAGACTTGCTCCTAATGCAAACTAAACCAAATGCTTTAGAAAGACTCAACACAGACTAATCATTGGGGGAAAAAATGTCTGTTGATGTGAGTGGGGGCAAGTGTTTTGAAAACTGGAAGGGTTAGAAGTCCTGTGTTTCCCGTGCTTAAACACATCTGCACAATTTTCAACTGGAAAAGGAAAAAGCTTACTGTGATGTCCTAAAATGAAAGCTGCCGAGAGTCACAGGGAAAACAGCTGAGGAACAAACAGCTAGCGAGCGACTGGAAGTACTTGTGCACCATGAGGACCACACAGGGCCCTCCTTCCACTGCGCTGCTGAAGGTGCAGGCAAGACCTTTTCAAAAAAGAAGTCAGCTCTTTCTCTTTTTGGAAGTTGGTGAAAACAGACTTTTTCAGGGAATTTGAACATCTTTTCAAGGTCATCATACTTACTTTAGGAAGCCTTGTTTTCCCCTGTTTCAGAGCATGCTGGGTTTCATGAAACTAGTTAAAAATTGAGGGGGGGGGGGTTCAAGTAAGTGCTCTTTCTAGTGAAAAATATTTTTTTCTTTTTTGGAAGGTAAAAAAGGGAATGGGAAATTTTGTTCTTTTAATATTTACAGTCCATGAAGAAGTATGATGACTAGACAGCAGTGCTACTAAGTTTTAAGCTGTCAGAAATTAATTGTAAACATCAGTTCAGTAGTGCTCTTGGTTAAGGCAAAGATCATTGTCTCAAAATAAATGGCTCATATTTCGGTGCCATGTTTGATGTTCAAAACAGTATGTTACAACAATAAATGTAAACTGAAAAAAAAGAAGTGAAAATCTGGAAAGATTCTACACTGATAACTTTGTAAACTTTTAAAGTACTAATTTTAAAGGAGCTGAAGAGCACAGATGATATACTAGACTGTGTTTTCTGCAAGAAAAGTAATGTTAAATCTAAAGACCCAACACTACTCAAAGAACCGTGACCCCACTTAAAAAGGCAGGTTAATGTGCATTTATATTTCTTAACTGAAAATAGAATATTAAGAATTTCATTGATGAATCTTTTTGTTTTCTTTTAAAGAGTTCCCTGCTTCTTCTGTGATTACCTGGCCAACTGTGATAGAAGAAGAGGCTTTGCTCTGTGTTGGAACCTAGAACACAGGAGCTCACTAACTAGTGGGGAGACAACTCAGCATGATAAAATGTGACAACAGAAACAGAAACAAGATGCTAAAAGCACCCCAGGAGGCTTGGATAGCGGGGTGTGGTTGAAGAGAAACTGAAGCAAGTTACATCTTAAAGGGTACAGAAGTTCTGGAAGCAGGAAAGAGGCAGAGAAAACAAAGAAGGCAGGGGAGAGAACGTGTGCACTTCTGACCGTTACAGTTCCGCTTTAGGAGTAAAGGCCTTAAAGGGAAAGTGACAGAAAGTAAGGCCATGAAAGGTCTCACCTGCCATGGCCACGAGTTTGATTTTTATGAGGAAGGCCAAATAACTGAAAAAATTCTAAGTAGAGCAGTAACAAGATTTCTATTTCAGCACTACTGTTCTGGAGCAGCAGTACGGGTGCTGGGAGAGGGAAGAGACATTAACCTGGAAGAGTAACTGTAAAATTGGAAATCCAAATCAGAACAAGGCCCATGGGATTGGAAAAGAATGCAGACTTAATATTTAGGAGGTAGAACTGATAAAATTAGGGAGCTGATGAGAAGAGGTGCAAAAAAGAGGCATTTAAAGAGGATCCCAGAGGCTTTTCTTTTTCCGCAGAAAATGAGATGATAGAGGCCACTTAATAAGACACAGATATGGGGAAGACCCAGAGCAATGAAAGACATACTCAGTTCCACCTTAGACATCCTGAATAGGAAGTGGAGTTTGCCTAGTAAGCCACTGACTCTATGGGTCTGGACCTCACAAAAGAGGTCAAGGCTTGAGGCATGGGTTCGAGGTGGTATATGCTGGCAATGAACAAGGATGAGGAAAGCATGTCTGGGAGCCAGGCTACGAGTGGGTCTGGGCACTGCTGCTAACTGTGGCAGATGTCTTAGCTTTCCCAGGCCTCTGATTCCTCAGGTACAGAAAAGGCGTTAGGAATAGTACTTACTTCACAGGGTTGATGTGAAGACGGGACGAGTGTGTGTGAAGTGTTTATAAGAGTGACTGGCATGTAGTTAAGTGCTGCTGTGCACTAACTGTTCCTACTATTGTTACTGTAATCAAAGCTATATTTGTATGGCTGAGAACACCTCCCAAAATGTGAAGAGCAAGAAGAGACCAAAGAGGAAATCCCAGAAACACTAGACAGGAAAAGCAGAGAGGGACAGGGAAGAGAGCAGGTAGAAGGGAAAAGAGTATTGTTAGAGAAGAGAAAAGGGAAAAGTCAGTAATGTTGAGGCCACAGCCATATGAAATACAGTTCTAAAAATGCCAACTGAGCCCTGACTGGTGTGCTCAGTGGGTTGGGCATCGTCCTGCAAACCAAAAGGTCACCAGTTTGGTTCCTGGTCAGAGCACATGGCCAGGTTGTGGGCCAGGTCCCAAGTTGGGGGCATGTGAGAGCAACCGAATGATGTTTCTCTCACTCTCTTTCCCTCTCCATTCCCCTTTCTCTAAAAATAAATAAAGTCTTTAAAAAATTTTTTTTAAATGTTGACTGACTTTAGGAATTAATAAGTCACTAGAGATTTTTTTACTAAAAGCAGTTCCAAGAGGATGGTCCCCAAACTTTTGATGATTATATATTCCATATATAAAAAAATAGACTTGTACCTCAGTTATTCTATGTATCTTTAAAAACTGCATACTTATACTACTTTCATTGGCTCGTCTCTTAAGGGACAATATACAGTTGTGGGAGTTTTTGTACACCAACAACAGAGACGGAAAACCCTGACTCAAACAGCTTTACTGAGAACCTCCAATCTGTGGAGAGGGTTTCTTGCTAGACCAGAACACCTGGTCATTTTAGAAGCCCAATGTGGCTAACACGCAGCATGGACCGGGAGTCGCCACGTGAGTGCAGCCACAGCTGAGCTTGTGTTGAATTAGTCGAGTAACGTGATCGAAGGCTTTTGGGATAGTGTCTCTTTCATATGAGGCAGAAAACAGTCAGACGTCAGCAGTTTCCTCTGGGCAAACCTACAGAATCCATCAGCGCACTTGCGTGGACTTCCCTGGGCTCGTAGGAAGTGTTAACACATTGAAAGCAAACCAACAAGTGAGTGACTGCAGTCACCCCTTGACATGGCAGAACTGAATAAGGGTACAGATCAATGTTCATGTATGACATTCAAATAAATTAAATATAGTTAAACGTACCAAGTGCTAATAAAGGTTAATATTTAAATAAATTTAGATAAAAATAGCTGACTGGTGTGGGGTTTAGTGGGCTGGGCACCATCCTGTGAACTAAAAGGTGGTCAGGGCACATGCCCGGCTTGTGGGCCAGGTTCCCAGTTGGGGGCATGTGAAAGGCAATTGATCAATGTTTCTCTCCCTCTCTTTCTCTCTCCCTTCCCTTCTCTCTCTAAAAAAAAAAAGAAAGAAAAGAAAAGAAAAAATAAATTTAGATAAAATAAGTAGAAGTTAAACATCTTCTCCCTGAGTCCCAGTGTATCTTTGAAAACCATGTTGAAAAGGTTCATGAAAGAGCAGATTCAGGAAAACACGGTTGAACAGTTTGGGGAAGTTTGCTTGTACAAGAAAGAAGGGGTGCGGGTCTTGGCCTAGAGGAAGATAGAATTAAAGAAGGGCTTTAAATGTTTTTCTTAGAACGGAAGAGATCTGAGCATGTCCACAGGCTGTGGGCCGCCGCCGATGGAGAGCACGGTGGAAACGAGGGATGATGGCATGCAGAGCAATGGACCCTACGGTGGGCAGGTGGGTCAGATCAGCACGATGGCAGGGCCTTTTAGAATATGAATTCATAGGCCCCCAAGTTAATCTAACATTGCTTGCTGCTCCATGGAATGAGGCTGGAACCATTGACCTAGTGCTCAGAGAAAGGGTTTTGTATTTAACAGATTTTAAATGCTTCACTTTTTCAACTCTATAATATACTTTGAGGTTCTGTTTTAGAAAGCCAATTAAAATTATAAAGAATTTTAATAACCTAAAGGTACAATCAAGTATCTTCCTCTCTAATCCTTAACTTTTCCTTTATCACCCCAATTTTAGCTTGGATTGAAAAGCCTTTCTTGAGGTTTGTTCTCAGACTTCAGATGATTCAGCACTAAAACACTCCTGGGGAGCTTATCTGTTTCAGTCACAGGCAGTCAATTCATCTTGCCTAAACAGTCCACACTTATCACCAGGAAAGTCTTAGGTTGCATTTTCATCTCCTCTGCTCTCTGATCTGCTTCCTTTCCCTGAAAGCAGCAGAAGTAGGGAAAGAAAAAGAAGAGAAAGAGAGAGAAAGAGAGAGAAGGGCTACATACAGAGTCTTCTCATCGTGAGGATAAAACCTTTCTCGGCTCTTTGGGATCACAGAAAGTTCTCTCCCCACTTGCAACACTTTCGTAAGCAGAATTTCAAGCCAGTTCATGGCTCTCCTGTTTTACATGACACGGTAGGTCTCTGGAGTTTAGTTGTCACTAGCAGCTCCTCTAACAATGGTAATCAGTTTATAAACTGCTTTAGATTCAGTTTTCCTAAACATTTTCTCAACTAGCTTGTATTCCTTATATAAAAGAGAACATTTGAAACAAAATTTAAAAATACTCTTAAGATATTTAAAATAGATTCAATATAAGATTACTCCAGTCTATATTATTATTCTACTAATGGCATGAGTATAAGTTGCACTTCCTACTTCAAAGCAGACGTAGGTTATAAGCGTTGAAAGTAAAATGAGTATTAGTATTAAGATGGGTTAAGGAAAGAGGATTAAAATTTATTAGATATTTGCTATGTACTCTGATGTATATATTTTATCTCATTTAATTTTTACAACAGCCCTATGAGATATTATTTCCTTCACCTTGCTGTTAAGAAAACTGCAGTTCACAGCGGTTAAGAGATTCACATGGCTGTTAGGTGGCAAAGTCAGAATTTTAAGCTAGGTCTATGAATGCAAAGCCCAAACTTTTCTTTGGTTATTACATATTTTGAGTCAAAAAAAAGAAACAGTGGTTACACATTCAGGATTAAAAAAAAAATGAAGGGAAAGTAGTTGTCTAACCTACTAAGCTGTACACCTGAGACTAATACAAAATAAAATTGAAAGAAAATAAAATGCACATAAAAAAATTAAGAGGAACATGGAAGGATGGCAATAAAAAGGAAAGGTAAGAGAAAGAAAGCAAAGCGCATACCTGAGAAACAAGGGGGCAGAGGAGATCCAGGTGATGCCAGTTCTTCAGAAGGAAATGAAACAGCTGGTACAAGGTGAGGGGCAGCTGATTCAATGTGGGCGACTCACCAAAAATCAACACAAGGAAGATCTGACCTACACAGGGATTTTCAAACGTAAAACCCTGATCAACAATAATAATCTGGAGGCAATAATTCATGAGTGTTCAGCTCAAAGAGCCTCCATTTACAGAAAAGATAGGGTGTTTGCTCAAATGAAAGAACATATGCATGTTTATCTCTGTGAGGAAGAAAGGTTGGTTGTTTGGGGGAGAGTGGGTACCCTGTGGGAAGTAACAAGATCAAAGGCACAGAAAGAAGTATTTGAACTAGAAACACTTACAATCAAACAGACACATAGGAGAAAATTATTATAAAAGGAGAAAATAACTATAAAAATGACTATAAAAGAAGGATAAAACAGAACCTAATGAGTCTGGTTACTTACAGAGGTGGATGGGAACAGATGGAAAGGATAAGGGATGTGGTAATCGGACAGCTAAACAAGGGAGTGGCACGTCTCTGATATGCTTCTCATTTTTGCAACCATGTTAATATTTCACATAAGGAAAAACTTCAATAATGGTGGGAGGTGCCTAAAAGAAATATATTTAAAAAATAAATCTATATGTAAAAGGAATAATAACTATACGAGGGTGAGGAAAAGTGAACTAATCCAAGTAACTTTTTTGTATGTGGTAAAATATACATAACATAAAATTTGCCATTTTAACCAAACTTTTTTATCCTTACCCAAGGACTTTTTTTTTTTCATTTTAGTGAGATAGGAAGGGAGAGAGAAACATCAATGTGAGAAACATTGATTGGTTGCCTTCCATATGCACGCCCAGGGATTGTACATGCCCAGACCGAGGATTGGACCTGCAACTTAGGTATGTGCCCTGACCAGGAATCAAACCAGCAACCCTTTGGTTATGGGATGATACTCCTACCAACTGAGCCATACCCACCAGGACCATGTAAACCATTTTTAAGTGTACATTTGGTGGCATCAACTACATTCATGCTGCTGTGCAACTACCATCCCTATCTATTTCCAAAACTAGTCCATCACCCCAAACAGAGATTCTACAGCCGCTAAGTAACAATTTCTCACTCCTTCAGCCCTTCCAAGTAACTTCAGAATACAAAATTGTGACTACATTATCTTCAAATTAAAGATTTAAAAAAACTGTGAACAAAACTGAAGTCTAGATCATAGGTTTGTTTTTCACCTTGTCATGGGTTGGCAAGTCTAAAGCTGCTTTCCATATACCCTGGAATTAAGCAAATACCAGAATAAACTCTGTGCTTTGGATTACACTGGAGTCATCCATATGAACCCATGTTTTTACCACATATGAAGAGATAATTATGGAAAGTTACATAAATCTATGCATACATATTTCTTAGCTATCTAAAAGCACCTAAAAATTAAGGACACTGTATTAGTAGTGATCAGTTTAGTGCCCAGATCCTGGATTCTAAATTCCATTCATTAACAAAAGGAGCAAAGGCTCTTTGGATAAATGGCTGGCTCCAGAACTTGAACTGGGAAGTATAAGAAGAGACTGGATCATCTTATTGAACCAGAAAGTAAGGAAGTGATTGATCCAAGAATGGTAGAACCATGTCAAAGAACACTGGAGTCAGCTTGAGGGGCTCCCACAGGTCAATTCAGGGACAATTTAAGTACCAAAATAAATGATGACAGTAATAGAGTATAATACACTGACATTTAAAATCCACAAGTGTATACTGATATAAATACATGAATAAATAAGTGGAAAAGAAAGAAAACTCTCCTTTAGGGTGGAATGCCAACTAATAATAATTGTAGAAGGAAGAACAGAGTTAGAAATTTACCATCCAGCAACTACGATAGTAATAACTCATTCAAGATCATCAATGGATGCTTAACACTGGTAAATAAAATTGGATAAGAAATAGACTATTCACATTATCTCAAAGCATCTCCCCACAAGATAGGTATCGATGACAAAGAAGAAACTAATAACTTACAGTGAAAAAACCTGGCAGACACCACCTTAACCAGGTGAAATTAATATGAAATTAACATCACGGGGCTACTCACATGATGCACTAGAAGTGCATCACACCTCCTCTATGGGATTCTGGACGAAAATACATAATCTGCACCGCATGAGGAAATATCTGACAAATAACGAGCGTTTTCTTTTCAATAAAACTACAAGCTCATGATAGGCAAACGCAGACTGAAGAACAGTTCTAGAGACATGACAACTACATGCTCCAGGTGATTCTTGATTGAACATGGGACCAGCCACATTTTAAGTTTCCTTTTGCTACAGAGGATACTATTGGGACAAATTATATAATTTGAACATGGGCTGTATATTATATAACAGTATTGTATCAACATCAATCTCCTAATTTTGATAACTGCACTGTGGCTATGTATGAGAAACTACCGGTTAATAGAAAATAAACACAAGTCCTGGCTGGTGTGGCTCAGTGGATTGAGTGACAAACCAAAGGGTTGCTGGTTTGATTCCCAGTCAGGGCACATGCCTGGGTTGCAGGCCAGGGTCCCAGTAGGGGACATTCAAGAGGTAACCACACATTGATGCTTCTCCCTTTTCCCTCCCTTCCCCTCTAAAAATAAATAAATAAAATCTTTTTAAAAAATTAAAAAAAATAAAGACAATTACTCAAGGATAAAGGTGCATCTTGTCCAAAACTTACCTTCAACAGTTCAGAAAAAAACCAAAACAAAGCATGTACACATACAGAAAAATGATAAGCAAATGAGGTAAGATATTGATGTTTGGGGAATCTAGATGAAGAATATATGGGAATATTTGTGCTATTCTTGCAGCTTTTCTCTAAATCTGAAATTATTTCAAGGTAAAACAAAAATTATTCAGTGTATTAAACCAGCTATTGCTTTAGTTTTTGTAAAAACCTCATCAAGTGATCACTTGGGCAACGCTTGAATCTCTCACCTTCTGATATGAACAACCACATCTTTAGACAATTGTGATCGTTACAGAATTCATCCTTACAGTGAGTCAAAATCTTTCCCTGTGCAAGTTTCATCTATCAAATCTATGCTCCTTTTCCTGTGGTTACAATGTTATCTCCTTAAATCCTGTCAAAGGCCTTCTACCATCCTTTAGGTATAATTGTAACACCTTTTTTTTAAAGACCAAACTTCTTGCTCTCAGTGCTTGCTTCTGAAGATTCCTTTTCTCATCCTCTTAATATTATTTCCTCCACAATAAAACGAAGTCGAAGGACTAGATGGCCTCTGAGATCCCATCATGAGACTGAGTTTCTCAGGGGCAAGAACTGTGGAGTATTTGTATGCCTAGCACTGATGCATCATAAAAGAGGAATCCACGTGTTGTATTGACTGAACTTCCAAATTAACATACTAAAACCAGTCTTTCTTTGATATTCTCCAATAGATCGCTGCATAATACCACAGATTACACATAATCTTCCGAAATATGAATAAGAAAACATTTAAATTTCTAATTGTTACCCTGTAATCCAATAAAATATATAATGCTATTGCTTTAGTAAATATTATAGCTGTGTTTGTGAAAACCTGTGGGTAAATCAAACTGGCTTGATTTAGTTTTGAATCCACCGTAGGCACCCAATCAATATCTGCTCAACTGAACTTGCTACTTCTTTACATTATTCATCCTGTGGCACATTGGTGAATGTACAGGGTCAGTCACATGTAAGCCAATCAACATCTTACATTAACAGCCTCTAGTGATATCTCTTCTTAAGAATCACACAATGTAGTGCCGAATTTTTTTTTAATGAGTCAACTAGGCAGAGAAAGTAACTTACCCAAAGTTACACAGTAAATTAGATGTCCAGCTGAAACTAGAACTCAAGCCTTAAGGCTCCAATTAGAGCTCTGTGTACTGCATCATCCCTACAATTTAATGCTAAAATGCTTCCTTCTAGGGTAATCTTATCAATGCACGACTGTTACTCAATTACATTTTGAAGGGTTTTCTAGAAATTGAGAGTGTCTTGCTCTATTTGTAAAATATAAACTTATTTGATATAAAAAATAAATTATCTATAAAGTTCATGCTGTGCTGCTAAATTTTGTATGAAGCCTGCTGTCCATTTTGTGTGTTGAGACACAAGTCTTTTGGTTATCTCTTTCCTAATTTAATCAGATCACCCTATTTTATAACATACGGTTCTTCTAAAGGGAAGAAAAGAACCCTTTTCTGGAATTTTGACGTACTACTGACATGGAGGTATTAGTTAAAGGAATCTCTTCAGGGTTAGGGACCCACAATATTAAAGTATAACTGAAGACTGTAATCCATGCTTCAAAGGTGGTTGAGAATCTGTTGAAAGTGACCCACATTCTAAAGGCCTGCAACAGGCAGAGCACCTGAGAAGTTGAACGCGTACAGGTTGCAATCAACAAAGATTGGTGACTGACAGTGTGAGAACTAGAAGCTCATGTGGGGCTTCCAAAAACTACTGTGTCTGAGATTTTGACACAGGATCTGGACATGAAATGTGTCATGGCAAAACTCATCCTGCAGCTTCTGCTACCAGAGCAGAAGGGACATAGTGCTGCGGTTGCTGATGACCTGACTCAAACCACTACCAGAGAACAGATATCCTCAAGACGGTCATAACCGGAGATGAATCGCAGCCCATGGCTGTGATCCGGAAAGGCCCAGTCATCCCAATGGAAGTCGCCTGGTTCTCCACACCTGAAGGAGGCTCGGCAAAGTCACAGCAAGATTGAGACCATGTTTACTGTGTTTTTTGATTGGGAAGGTGCTGTCCATCATGAGTACGCCCCTCCAGGCCAAACAATTAATAAAAAGTACTACCTCAGGGTTCGTCAGTTGAGAGACGCAACACAATGAAAAAGGCTGCAGCTGTGGACAACTGGTGATTGGCAGCTTCATTGTAGCAACATGCCTGCCATGCACCACGTCTAGTGCGGAGTTTTTTTGGTGAAACATCAAATCACCCAGGTGACTCCACCTGCCACCCCCTACAGCCCAGATTTGGTAGCTTGTGACTTCTGGCTTTTTCCAAAACTAAAATCTCCTTTGATAGGGAAGAGATTTCAGACCATGGATGAGATTCAGGAAAATACGACAGGGGCAGCTGATGGCAATTCCAACAAAGGATTTTACAGATTGTTTTGAACAGTGGAAGAGACACTGGGAGAACTGTGCAAGGTCCCAAGATGCCTACTTTGAAGGGGACTGAGGTATCATTGTCTTATGTACAATGTTTCTTGTATCTTTTATCTTCTTCAGTAAACATCTCCATTTTTCATAGCACATGGCTGGATACTTTCTGGACAGACCTTCATATACCTGATTTTTTGAAGACTTTTAAAATGATAATAAATGTAAACCACATATAAGTGTACAGCTTGATAAACTTTCACAAATACACTCAGATCAAGAGAAGAACGTTACCAGCACCCTATGCTTTCACGCACCTCCCACTCACTCCCGCCCCCCCTAGATGGGCACTGCGCAGTCCTCTGAGACCGGAAGCAGGGCTGTGAGTCCACCTTCTTTCACTCGATTTTATGTTTGAGAGCTTTCCTGCGTTGTGTGTAGTCAGAGACTTTTCTCAGTGTGTATATAGTGTTTCACAGTATGTTTACCCATTCCACGTCGACAGGACTCTCTGAACCTGCCTTTTCGATGTTTCTTTACCTTACTTATTATTAAAAGACGGCTCCCCAGATTATATAAGCATTAGGCCTAGATCTGGTCCTGGGGACATAATATGATGAAGTATCTTGCATTCTTTTTAAATCACATTTTAGAACAACTACTAGCACAGGAGGTCAGGTGCACACTATCTGGGACATCATTTTGCATGGCGCTCAGTGGCACATAGTGCGTACTCATAAATGTCTTCTGAATAAATGCCAAATTGGAAAGGACAATGAAAGGCATTCGAAGGAAACCGTGACAGGTAAAGTAACAGAAACATCAGTTCAAATGTTCTTTAGAACAGAACTGTCATTATACCCTGGGAACTGCCTTTCCTGCTGCTCCCCTCTCAAAACGCATGATGTGCAAGAGACATTGAAGGGGAGAAAGGCACCTGAACTTACAAATGGTTTTTAAAAAGTGGAATAAGAACTAAGAAACCTTTCTTTACTTCTGTCACTAGCTAGCTTTTAAGACCCTGGTCAAGCCATCTCCTCCCATGGGCCTGAACTGCTCTGCTTTGTAAACAGGAGGGTTGTAAACGCAGAAGTCACTTCAGCTCCACAACTCTTAGCTTCTCTTAATGTGATATAGTAAAGATACAGGAAAGGGTTTCTATCTTTGTTATATTAGAAGGGTATTTGAAAATTCTCATAATACCTCATGACATAATCATATTACATCTTCATTCGTGTCCCAAATATTTAGGAATTAAATAAAGAGGCACTTTTCACAGTATTTTTTTTTATGTGTCTTAAAGAAATGAGCAAGAAATTACAACTTAAAAAAATTTTGTTGACAATTCTAGGCTAAGAAATGTGTCTATGTATTTTACTCAAAGTTTTAAAAATACAGATAATTAAGTGAAATATATTCAAATATGAAAGGAAAAACACCTCCTAAATATCCACAACCTTACTACTACTACACTCAAATCCCTATCGATGAGTTCCAAAGTTACAAATTCAGGTTATCTTTTTAAAAATTTATAAAGTCAGTATTAATTACTCCTAAAGACTCTCAGAGACTGATAATTTTCTCCCTTATTCTGTAAGATTCTCAACTTATCTAAATTTGTGATTATAAAAAGGGAGCAACAAGCAGCAAGTTATAAAGTACAAAGTATTTTTAAAAATCCAAAAATATAACAGTAACAGATGAAAAAAAAGACCAGATGCAGAATCTCCATTTAAAAAAAAAAAAGTAGTGAGCAGATAGGAAAGTGAGCAATTTGGGTAAAGAAAGTTCAAAGAGAGGTTTGAAAATCAGGATGACAGTTTTATTTAGATTTACTAAAGATAAAGGAAGCAAATCAAAGTAAAAGTGATAGGTTTAGCACTGTCCTATTTCCAGTACAAGCAAAAGGTCTGGAGGAAGAATCATGCACTTTCTAGAGTTTAAGCAATTTATTTGGGGAGGTAAAAAAATCTTAATAGGTGGCAGAAAATTTAAAACACAGAGGAAAATTTCGGTAAAATAATACAGATTTTGGCTATACCCCAAAGATAAGTAAAATAACGAAAGAAGTTTTACAACTTTTAGGGCAATACATTTATATTTT
>VMDR010026656.1:0-13919 GCA_007922815.1 Macrotus californicus
TTAATGGTTATTATGTATGATCACATTTCTTGCCCAAGGACTCTGTATGTTGTTGTAATTGGCAACAAAATGGTCGGTTTAATCATAACCTTAAAAAATGGTGTAATTTTTATCCCATTGATAATTTAGTAACTATTAAATAGTATACCATAATTGCTATAATTTGCTTCTCCTATGTAAAATTTCTTTTGATAACTTTTCCCCATTTATTGAGATATCTTAAAATATTTTATACATTTTAATGAGTTAATAAGCAATATTAATAAATGTTTACTCTATCAAGTACTCGGCTAAATTTTTTCCCATTAACATTGAAATAATACTCTAAGATGGGCTGTATTATTACTTTCAATTTTACAAGTAGAGAAATTTGGTCACTCATATTGACCTCTCCTTTCTCCCCAATCTCATATGAGTAGTTACTGCAAGGTTTTAGCTCTGTCCTCTAAAGTAGGTGTAGGCTGGTTGTTTTCTCTTTTGCTAGAAGACTTTTGAGGCCAGCGAGCAGAAATCATCTTTTTATTTCTTATAGTCAGCTGTACCAAAGACTTCAATGGCCACTTAACAAATATTATTTTATTAACATTTCTAAAGTTTTTACCATAACTCCATAACAATTGGTCACCATATCGTGTATAGTATCCTTACTTTCATTTCTCTCCCTCCTCATTTTTTTTTTGTTTTTATCTTTCCTCTTTCATACAGTTTTTCTTTCTCTCTGAGAAAAGTTTGACCTGTCTCTGACTATGAACAAGAGAGGGTGAAGGGCAGGAGTACTTGGCATTATTCCACATTCATAAGGGGCCATTAATGTAGCCTTATTTTGAAATGAAGTTCTACATATTTCCCCAGTGATCACAAACAGGATTGAAAGCCAAATACATTCACCATTCAACTTTAATTTTTAATTGTATACATTGAAAATATGCTTTAGCTTTTCTGATGAAGTTTAAGAATTCTTTCATTTGGGGAATTCCTGACCCCCAAAGTGAAATAACCTAAGCTTCTCTGGGGCTCCATGAGTCCCTAGTGAAAGTTATTTTCAATAGTTTAATTTACAAAAGTCATCCTTCATATGTCTCTGGGCCCTCTGTATGTCTTCCTTGAAAAAGTGTCTGTTCAGGTCCTTTGCCCACTTAAAAAAAAACAAAAAACTGACAGTAACCAGAGGGAAGGAGAGAGGGGCATAACAGGAGAAAGAAGTCAAAGAACATGTATAAAGGGCCCATGGGCAAAGCCAAAGGTGTGTAGGATTGAGGATGGGAGGTGGGGGTGTGTGGGCAGGGGAAAGTGGTGGCAGGAAAATGGAGACAGCTGTACATGAACAAAAACAACAAAAAATTTAAATAATTTACAAAAGGTACTTGACAGCATGTACACTATCTCAGTACCCTTATCTCTCCCTCTGCACCTCTCATGCCATGCCTGCCCCTTCCTTTGTTGTCTCATTTGTGGTTCTGCACATCTTATCACATGTAGCTTCTCCCTCTGCTCTTGAGACAGGCATGAGAAGTGCTTGGGGCAGGGGAGACAGACAGAGGAGGGGGTGGGAGGAAGGGAAGTAAAGGTGGGCAGAGCAATGTCTACTGATGCTCATTTTCATCCTAGAGCCCAAAAGCTATTAGACGTCTTTGTTTCTTTTTTATTTGTTTTTTTTAATCATTGTTACTCAGAATAGACTTCCTTTAAAATATGATATGAAAGTACACTTCTAACGTGACTTTATTTTTTCCTTAGTACTTTCTGCTCAGTATCTCAGTAAATCATTCCAGGCTGAATCTGTCTTTATTTTTGTGATCAGTAGTGAGGACTGAAGGAAGGTTTAGAGACTACATAATGTGGAAGTTAATTTGTTAAAGGTTGATTTCGTTTTATAATTTTCATCATCTGCTCTGTTATAATTTCAACATCTGATAACTCTGAATATGTAAAGCTTTTCCGTTTCTTGTAATATTGACAGTTATGCATGTTTATACCTCACTGTCAGACCCTCCTTTTAGAAGTGACAAATTACAAGAAGCTTAGAATACGAAAGTGAAGAAATAAGTGCCTAACCTACCAATTTGAGAACAAGTCAGAACACTTAACAATATCTGAGTGATTTTGTGGTAAATCAGTCACGGACGCTAGAGTAAGTCACTTTCACTCCTACCACTGGTGTGGAATCATGTCCAACCCAGTGTGACCCACTCAGGTAACAAAGGCAGGGAGCCCAGAGAGAATCTGAAATTTACAGGAGAGCTCAGATATATTTTCTTCTGACATTTTGGTCAGCCACCCTATCATTATCTAACGGAAGCATAAGAGAGGTGAATGTAGGATATAAAGCTTGATATTAGAGCAAATGACTGTGTTAAACCTGGAGCTCAAGCTAACAGATTCTTATAAACACAATGAATATTTTAAGGCCCATTTTCCATCAAGTGTTCTTCAGATACACAGTTATAAAGTTGCTGTTATTATGTGCTGCCATCTGGTGTCCATTCTGTAGAATGCAAAGAGTTTTAAGCCAAACTGATGCCTGTGAAGTTTTTTGTTGTTTTTTATTTTGTTTTGTTTTGATTGTTTTTTTGGTGTTTTTTGTTTCATGTATTGTTGTTTCTGTTGTTTGCTTGTTCTTGTTTTTAGGTTTTTCTTTGGGTACGGGGGATATTTCACCTTCACAACTCACAATTTGTTTTAGGAAAGCTCTATGAAGTGTCCCACCAATTGAATAAATTGTAAGTCATTGTCCTTATTTGAATTTAGTTCATCTTCTTAATTGTAATAAGCACCTTGTCCCTCATAGCTGTGATTTGTTTGTTGTCCAAAACATTTAAAATAGATACCTGCAACTCTTGTATTTGTTTCCTGCACTGAGTCTCAGTGATACTCCCTCCCCTGACTGCTAACCCTCTACATTTGTGGGACACTGGTTCTTCTGCCCCTGGGGCCTCTGACTTCCTCAAGTGGGGTATTTCTTGAGCTACATGTCTTACTTAGTCCTTAAGTCTATTGAACAGTTTGGTTTTTTTCTTTCTGTGTGGAAAAATAGAAAAGATTGCCCTCAGGTTTAAGACGAGGTATATATTGGCTCCTACCAGGAGATAAATTTACCTGTAGGCTGTCATGGGAAGGTAGGAATGAAAGAATGCAATTTAGAATTCCAGGACAGCCCACAAAGTGACTTTCCTCCAAAAAGAAAGACAATCAAGGATTGACAACAGCCCTGTATCTTCCTCTTTCAGAGTCTTTCGTGAGGCTCTGCATGCACGTGCCTCATCTGACTGAGGGAGAGTTAGTTGCATGCTATCTGCTCTTGAGACAGTTGATACAGTAGAATGTGCGTGGCCTTGAAGGTCGAGGAAATGTGGCCCAAATTTCATCTTTATCACTTCTATGACGTTGGGTAGGCTGCAGCCTCACTAAGCTTCAGTTTTTTTCATCTGTAAAATGGGGGTCTTACCCACCTCCCAGTCTTGTTTGGAGGATGTGTTTCCATGTTTATAGCCTGTGTCCTCTGAGTTACAGGTAAAGTTCTTGAAGTCTCTCTTATTTGCCTTTATATAGAGAGTCCTTGGAAATGTGTCTCTCATGTGGTAGATGCTCAGTAGGTACTTGTGATTAGCTTACAGATTAAATCACTTGATACACACAAAATATCAGGTCAACTTAATTACACACATCCAAGAAGTCAGGAAAACCTCTAGAAAGCTCAGGTATGACACTAGGATTATAAACTAGCAAAAATATACTAAACTGAAAGTGTTAGATAAGTTGTTTTTTTTTTTAATGCCAGGAATGACCTGTCAAAACACCAGGAAGCTAAGGAACAGAGAAAGGAAATGAAGGCAGGGGGTGCTTCTGTAGTTTTTGTTAATGAATAACAAACACAGAGCAGGAAAGATCTAGATGTATGACCCTTCTGAAATTTGAGAGCCCATCTATGTTTTTTTACTCAATGACTTTTAATAGACACTTACTAAATGTCAGATTTTGTGCCCAGATGTGAAAAAACTCTAAGAGGTTGGGGATGATGTGTCTGGGGGAACTAGGAGAGAGCAGAGGGTCTTCCTTTCCAGGATGAAGCGATTAAGTTTCGTCACATCTTGCTAAAGTCCCCTGGCCTGCCTACGCCCTCGAAGCCTGCAGAAATTACTTACTTTCCAAGTTGTTTCTCAACATACTGAACAACAGTCATCTATAAGGGTTTTGTTGCGTACGGAAACCATTAAAGGTTCATCTCAGGGCAAAACCTGGCCAGTTGGCCCTCTTCACACTGTCTTCAGAGTTGACAATGCTGTCAAAAGGCTCAGCGTGTTAAGAGTCACAGGGTTAAGAAAGTTCCTCTAGTGATGATACCCTGAGAACTCCAGGCAACACAATGAGCCAAACCTATCAGATGGGGCATGAACAGGACAGACACTGTAAGGGTGATGGTCAAGTCTCTAGAGCACTTCATTCAGAGAGGAGGTTCCAATCCAAGTCACAGACTGAACATTGTTCCTTTTAGGTGAATTTTCAGGCAGTCCTCAACTAGGGGCTTTTGACTCACTTTCTAGTTTTACGCTCCCGACTGAGTGCAGGTGAGTGAGTCTGCTCATCACCAAATAATCCTACAACAGGTACCGTTAGCAGCACACCTCTGCTTCTGGCTTCTTACAAGGAGGTGAAGGGCCTATCGTGTGACTCTCTAAGACAGTGCCACTTCTAAGGGAAGAGGAGAATTAGGGAGTGGCGGGCCTTTGCCCAAATCTTCTAATTAGCATCAGGTAAAATAGTTCATAGGAGAGCTTCCTGGCTTACCCCTCATTATAAGCTGCACACAATAGCTTTTATAATTTGAGAATTTTGCTTAAAACTTGATGACATCTGACAATGACAGTCTCCTTATCCATGACTGTGCTGCCTAATCCTTCAAAAAAAAAAAAAAGGCAGCATAAATTAGCGCACAGATGACTGGCAGGCTTCAGAATCGGAGAAACTGGATTGGACTCCAAATTGAAGTGTGTGGTCCTGAGTCACCTAAGCCCCTGAGCCTCATTTTCTACATGAGCACCTTCAACATCTTCTTTTGTGAAGCTGGACCTCCACTAGACAATCAAACTTATGCTAAGTACTCAAAATAATTTATGCTAATTATCATTTTAAAGCAATGATAAAAAATGAAAATGGGGCATCTAAGAGGTTGACAACGGCATTTTATTCTTCCTCATGAAACAAAATTATTTTAAGCCAATTGGAAAAATCTTGACTCTTATTCTAATACTGTAAAGACATCATTTGAAGTTTCTAAATTCAAAACAAAATAGTACTGTGTGCAGAGCGTCGGGACAATTCCTGTTACTAAGTTTTCAAGACTGAATTTCTTACCCTCTTTGGCTTGTTCATCACATTCCCCTTACAGGGGACATTTCACAGCAGTTCAAAGTTCTAGTAGAGAACCATGAGCTAATTGAATTTCATGCAACTTTAGTTCTAACCAGTTCCAGTTCCAAGTTTAAGGAAGGGAAGGAGAATGCCAACGAGTCCTATAAACGATCAACATCTGAAACAGATTCAAATCAGAACTATTTATCTAGGGCTTGCTATAGGCAGGAAGCAAAGAAGGTATAGTATCTCCCTGCCAGGAGATGAAAAATATAGCTGGAAATGTAAAAGGCAAGCTAAATATGGGTTTCATCATGTCTGAGGGTGTACCATACTCCATGTCACATGCAGTCAAAATAAGGCGTGGATGTAAAAGATGCCCACTCTAGCCCACCAGTCCTTCTCTGTTCTCTGGTGGGGCCATCCTAATATTATGGAGTCGTCCTGATATTGTGAGGCCTCAGGTATGACCTGCATAATGAGAAGGCTGTGGCTGCTCTAATTCACTTGCTGCTGCTGATACCTGAAAGGAGAAATGGGAGTGAGGGCTTTTTTTCTTTTTTTTTCTCATCTCCTTCATCATTTGATTGACAAAGTGACTCTTCATTTGACAGAAAGGGGGTTCAAGAATATAGTGCTCATATTTGAAGGTTGTAAAATACACATCATGTTTTGTTTTCTGTCGTGTTATTTTTTTTAACATGATGGCACTTCATTAAGAAAGCTTCAGGCAAGCACGAGCGGCCTGATCTTGTTGTAAATGTTAACTTTGTTGAATCAAAACTGTCCTTTCAATCAAGCCCCTAGATCCTAAAAGGCAAGCGGAAATAAATTACACAAATATCTTAACTGGTCATTTTAAACATATTTTTGTGTAGCTCTCTATTGACCTGAATAAAGTCTTTCAGTAAACTTATTTTTTAAACCACTTTTGTAAAATGAATTCAATGATTTTGAAATGCGTAATAAACCAAGGCAAATTGTAGCAATATAATATAATGAATGGAAACTAATTTTGATAAATGCCAAGAAATACAAAGGAAAACTAAAAGCTGTGGTTTTATCACCCGAATTAACTATTGTGATACCCAGCTTTTTCCCCCTATGCCTAAATTCAATCACTGACTCAATGAATCCACATTTAGTGCCCACTTGCCCACTGTGCTAGGCACTTGGGGACACATCTGTAAAGAGGAAATGCTCTCTACCACTCCGGGCTTTTTACACATGGGCTGATAGAAGTGAAATTTATAAAAATTATTTTTTAATTTATCATAAATACTATATGAGGAAGTTATAAAAGGCATATTGGAGGACATAATATTCAAACTTCCAATGAATGAGAACTAATGATAAGAAGGGTGGTCTCGAATGTGTAGGATAATCTTAGGTAAATTGCACAGCCTAGTGTTACAAATTATATATTTTATTATGGTCTACATTAAAAACTTTCCATACCAGTATTTTTCTATACCACAGGGTTCATTATCCCATTATATGAATCTATTATGTGCATTTTACATATCAATTTCTGTTTTGATATTTTAGGTAGAGATTTAAGAAATAATGGTGGACTTCATTCTTGTGCACACAAATCTTAACAACGCGTGAGACGATTTCTTTAGGATAAATTTAAACTTATAGGAATAGGCTTGTTTAGCCAAAACCTATATCCATTTTTAAAGATTTTTAAAAAAACATTACCGTCCTGGCTGGTGTGGCTCAGTGGATTGAGTGCCGTCCTGCATCCCAAAGAGTCGCGGGTTTGATTCCCAGTCAGGGCACAGCGGATCAGGTCCCCAGTAGGGGGCATGCAAGAGGCAACCACATATTGATGTTTCTCTCCCTCTCTTTCTCCCTCCCTTCCCCTCTCTAAAAGTAAATAAAGAAAATCTTTTAAAAAATTACCAAATTCCCTCCCCAAAAGATGTGCTAGTTTACACTCCCCTCAAAATTGTGTGGGAGAATAAATTTCTCCACAAGCCTTGGTATTATTCCTTCAAATTCTTGCCAATGTGATTGGCAAAGAGGGAAAAACATTTCACTCTTTTATTTGCATTTCTTTGATTTCTAGTGAAATTCAACATTAAAAATATTTTGAATTAGGCAGCGACACATTAGCTGTTTAGTTTTTCAGACTCTGAAATATACTAAATCAATGATGAGAAGCAACAATAAAGATGGGCTCTGATTGCTATTTTCACTTTGCTATTTTTGGCTCGCTGTAGAAACACACACTTTTTATGGAGTGGGTGTTTTATGGAACATGGGAGACAACAACTGGATTTTTAGTAGCTGAAAGGGTTTGGGGAGGGTATACGATTGGAGAAAATTCACAATAAATGCCATGATCTTTAAAAATGACAGAATGTCTTTATCATTACCCAAATTCCATACCACCTGTAGACTTTAATAAAGAAAACACTTTTAGGAATTCTAGTTAAAAATATAGTCTCTACTCAGTCCAAATGTTGCTCATACTATATCTATGAATAATTTCTTAAGTGATAATGCTTTTTTCCCTCTTTATTCCCCCCAAGGAAAAACTGGTCTACTTCCTGGATTGTTCTTTCAAGTCGAAAAATTGAATTTTACAAAGAATCAAAGCAACAGGCCCTGTCTAATATGGTAGGTATTTCTCTGTTTCTACTATTATCATCTTAAAAATATTGTTGAATTAAAAGTTCGGTTTCAGCAAAAATCACACCAAAGCCTCCAACCCACCACCATTTGAAAGCAGATGGAGGAAATGACTCAATAAACTTTTAATCAGATGAAGGGAAAATAGAGCTCAGTGTCTGTTTTATTAAGTGGTGCATTTGGAGAATAATCACAAAATAAAATGAATGGTGAGCAGCCATCTCGTAATACGAAGGTAACATTTTAAATTAAGGTGCCATTTATAAATGCTTTATTCTTATTTATGAAATGATCACTAAATGCAGCTACTTGCTCAAATAATGTATTATAAAGTATGTTATAAAATGCATTAGTAATAAATGCTTAAAGGATGAGACTATGGGAAGCTGTTTTAAAGAATATTATAAGACGTAAATCGTATTAAACCATGTATGTGCATCTTTAATACATGAATTTAAGTTGTTATCTAGCATGCTATAAAGTGCCTCACACATTAATAAATAATAATAAACTGTTTATAAATGGCACCTTAATTTAGGGTACTACCAATGAGGAAACACTCTAAGTTAACAAAGTGATTTTTTATCTTAGTCTAGCTGTGACATCCACTAGATCCAGCTAACCTTTCCGAATATATCTATGACTCCGTCTAATGGAGCTAATACAATTTCTGTATCCTATAGTTATTACAAAGTGAAATTTGTAGGGGGTCTATTGTACCTGGGGGAGGCCCTCACCCATGCCCACAGAGATTTGACAGCGATAGTAAGTCGGAGCAATTTTGAGTGAGTTAGTGGGACAGTTCAAGCTCCAAACCTTGCTGCCCAAACAGCAGAGCTGCCACAGGATGTAGGAGAGATAGCGAGCAGGCAGCATATCTGACAGTCTCCTGATTAGCAAGGACTGCAGGCAGGAACCAACCTGCCATACCCCATCCGCCTGATGGGAGGCAGGGAAAGGGTAGCCTGGCAGGAGTTAACCACAATGAACTAATTTGTATTTGGCAGGTAATAAAACGATGGAAAGTTCTTTGCTTTCCAGCCACTAGTCGTGTATGCTATGTAATCCTCTTTGAATAGGAAATAGAAAATCATTTGCTAGGAGATGTTTTTTAAAGAAGGTTTTAGTAAGAACAAAAGGTAGCATTTGGCTTGCTCCTGATAATTGCAATAGCCTTCATTCCCCAAGTGGTTTGCTGAATTTGGAGTCTTGGTGCGGTCCAATCTGTAAACTAATTATGAATAAATTAAAAATATATCTCAGGCCTTTGTATTTTTAATTTAAACTGCCTCAGAAATTTGTTTTAGGGTTTTGTTTTGTTTTTATTTTTTGGCTACAGTCAGGTTGAGATAATCATTTTAAGAAAAATAAAGTACCCCTACAGGCTAGGCACAGAACAGCTCCCATCCACTCCCTGGTCCTTTGTCTTCCCCTGAGTGAGTTCTAAGGAGCAAGGAAGTCGGCAAGCGGGGAGGGGAGCTTGCCTAACTGAGTGTGGCCGCTGAGAAGACAATCTTCCTGCTGGGCGAGGAGAATTCCATTGGCTTAGAGTTTATGGGAAGGTGCTGGGAAAATGGGAGACCTTTGATTCCAAATTAAAGCATTTGTTGGTTTACTTTTATTATTTTAATCTCCTCGTGCCAGGAGATCTATTTATCAGCTGTTTAATTTTACACAGGTGAAAGAGAACTCCCTTTTAGATGGCAGGCAAAACTTGTAAGTCAGCTTACTAATTGCATGCCTCCAGTTCAACCTTCGGAATTGTTGTAAATTGGCAGTAGATTTTACTCTCAGAAGAAATTTGTTAACAGTTTTCGTTTGGGGTTTTTTTCTTTTTCTTTTTTTTTTTGCAGTCCCTATTTGTTACTTCTGGCCCCATTTTCAATGTTCTTACGGTTTCTCCCAGGCATTTATTGTCTTCAATGTGAATTCAGGGCAGGCACTAAGTAACTGTTTTGCGGTAACGGGGAAGAGAATTACAGATTCATGTTTGTACTGCATGAATTGTCTTCTAGTCAACTTCTTGGATACATTTCCAACCTAGCATTAAAGGCCTATGGGGTAGCCCACATTTACCAGTTCCAGTCGCAGAGAAATGATATGATAATCGCCAGGCCTTGATTAAAGATGCTGCGGTTCAATTTTGAAAGATTCATGCCGTAATTTCTGAATTTTTCTTGTACCCCCTTAACGTATGTCCTGGTATTTTTCAGTCTGTCATTTCCTCCCAGGGGTCAGTAAAAACTGCCTGAGGGCACAATGTGGCCTCAAAGAGTAAATGGCATTTTAATCTTTTTAGAAATGCTCTTTGAATGTTAATACATGGTAAAACAAAGCAACAAAGTAGCCAGGAGCAGGGCTTTGAAGTTCAACCACAGGGAACATCCTTCTAGTTGTGGCCACTGGGAGCTGACAGTCACTTAACTTCTTTGAGCTTTGGAATGCTCATCTGTAAAATGGGGACAGTGTTAACTGCCAGCAGGGTTAGTAAGGAATGGAGTTAATTAATAAAACAACAGAAAACTGTAGCGTAGCTGTAAAATACTTATTATATCCTATCAGAATGTAATCTATTAAAATATATAAATATATTTATGATATTCTGTAGTATATAATCTAGAGTACAATTGCGAGATACTATTCCCCTACGTTAGCTTTGCAATTGAACTGATTCAGACACCTGTGGAGGAGAAAATATATTAATTCAAGTTGCACAGTCTGTACGTCCTCAAGGAAGAGAGATATATATTCACAGCAGCATAAAATGTTCTGTCGAAGCACTGAATAGTTCTGATGATGGAACCATCCCTCCGCTTGGGCTTTAGGTCTAACCTCCTGCGTGTCCCTATACATTTCCCTCCCCTGGCCCTTGCCCTGAAGGCTTTCACATTTAATGCAGCATGTCACAAAAGGTCGTGGCTGATACCACATTCCACGTTTCAGTTTCTAACCAAGTCACATTTTTATCGAAAGTTGTCTTCCCCTGAAAATAGGCACAGAATCACTTCACTGCTGTTTATAAATTAGAGATTCTTAGGCTCTGGGTCCTCAGTCACCTATTGAAGGGAAAGGAGAATTGACCTTTTTTATTTTGTTTGTTTTTAATAATGATATTAAACAGTGACTTACCACCTACTACCACTGACACTTTCTAACAGAAAAAGGACATTATAAAATACCCCAGTCCCAAACTGAGGTGGGATAAAACCTCGGAACGAAGGACAGTCCTCAGCAAAGCAGGAAATTGTCCCACCTCCATGTGTACTTTCATGGTTCTCGTTTAGTTCAGCTCAGTCCAGAGAAAGCTAGTCCTGGCTGCTGGCCTTCCAGGGAGGACGAGCAGGTCAGAAGCACCCGTGTCCCCAACCTGGGTGTGCCGGGCTATGCAGGAAAGGCTAGTGTTTACGTTCTCACAGATTTTTATACATCCTGATGTTTAACTCAGTTTAAAATGATTAAATATTGTCATTGGAAAATAATACAGAAACCATCTTTAGTAAAATGTATTTTTTATTTATACATCATTATTCACCAAACTCTACATCACCACCACTCAAGTCAAGACAGAGACCCTACCAGCCCTCCAGCAGCCCCAGCCCCTGCCGTTTGTCCCTGTGTCATCACAGCCTCTTGCATTGCCACAGAGCTAAAGTGCGTTTTCGTCATTATTTTATTATTTTTCTACCTATATCAATAGCCCTAAAAACATAGTTTACTTTGTCTGGTTTTGAATGTATATAAATGGACTCCTAGGTTCTGTTTCTTTTGGTTTTTGCTTTTTTCTCTTAGTATGTCTTGCATTTTCTCTCCTTTCATTTTTTTCCCATTGTTCTATATTTTTCTTTACTTTGGAAGGGATACACCTTGTTTATTGTTCTTTTAGTGGCTTACCAAAGATTATAACAATGAGACTCATCAGAGACTGAAGCTAATCAAATCTTTCACCCTCTTTCAAAACATTAGCTTAGAATACGTTTAAGCTATTTATTTCCTTCCCAATGTATATGCTTTTACTGTCTGATATTTTAATTCTTCCTTTTATTTTTTAACACTGCTAGACATTATTTATTCTGTTTTACAGAGTCAATGTTGGTTTCCATTTGCTCAATATTTACCATGTTCTTTGCTATTTATTTCTTCCTGCATCTTAGACCTTCCTTCTAGGATCACTTTTCCTTCTGTTTGAAGTGTATTCTGAGAAATTCCTGTAGTAAGGGTCTTATGGTGACAATCTGTCTCAGTGTCTGCTTGTTTCAAATGCCTCTATTTCTCCCTCATTCTGGGAATATATATTCTCTCTGTATGTAGAATTTCCACTGGGCAGTTCTTTTCTTTTGGCACAACAAAGATATTGGCCCACTGTTCTCTTTTTCTGTTTCTTTTTCTTTCTTTTTTTTTTTTTGAGGGTTGATGTTTGTTCTTATTTATTTGTTACTCTTAGAATAATCTCATTTTGGGCTGGACTCAGACTTAGAGGTAGAAGCTCTCAGAGAAGACAGCCCGTCTTCTGTTCCTTGGCAGTCTGTCCCTGGCATTCTTCTTTGGCCTCTTTTATTCTGTTAGCCAAAACCTTAGTATATTCTGTGGCGGCGCCTTCCTTATTTTTCTTAGTACGTTGTTTCTTCAGATCGATATGCTGTTTGTGTTGCTGGACACATGGAATTACAAGATGCTGAACCTTAGGTACTTTGGTCCTAGGTTTCTTATCTTCTTTGTTTAAGAGATTTCTCACAGCATATTGGCAGACATCTTCTTTAAAGAGATTGAAAAGTTTGTGAATTCTGCTAGCTCTTTTGGGCCCCAGGCATCAAGGCACAGTAGCATCAGAGAGACCAGAAATATCTTTCTCCCCTTTTTCACAATGACCAAGTTGAGAGCACCGAGAATGGCATTCACAAGGCAACCCTGAACAGATTTGTGTTCTCTCTCCAGCCCTCCTGGGTCTATACCAGGAATGCCCTTTACTCAGCAGCAAGAAGACATGGCCTGGGTCTAGACACCTTCATGTATTTCATGGGGAAACCTTGTTTGTCATTTCCACCATGGATTCAAACCACATAACCCTTTTATTCTTCACCCAGAGTGTTAGCAGCAACCACTGTGGTCCTATGCTGCTCAAAAAAGGTACGAAGTGTATGTTCATTGTCTAGTTCAATGAGTTCTGGCAGCCAGGGCCTGAAAAAGAGATGTTCAGGTTCATCCTGAAGCAGCTGACCACCTCTAAGGCACCACAAGAAAGAGCTCCACTGTTTTATGGCATCTGTTCCTATGATCAAGAAGCTACCTGTTAGCCCCACTGCTGTTCTCTCTGGCTGCTCATAGCATTTTTTATTATTTCTGTTTGTTCACAGTTCCACCATGATGCATCTAGATGCCAATTTCTTTTTGTTTTCCCTGCCTGGATTGCTGGTCCTCTTGAAATTATTTATAACTGTTATTACTATATTTTAGAAAATCCCTAGATAATAGCTTTTCAAATGCAGCTTCTTTTATAATCTCCCTCTTATTTTCTTCTAAGCCTCTAGTTAAACTGTTTTCTCACTCTATCCTCCATATCTTTTTCATTCTTCGTTTTTCCTGTGTGTTTTTCTGAATAACTTTTCTCGATTTGTATTCTAATGGTTTAATTCATTTTCCCTTTGTGATGAACATTGCTTTTATTTCAATTATTGTCATTTTCATTTCTAGAAGTTTCTTTTTAAAATTATTCTGTCATTTGTTATATAGTTGATTCCTACACATATTTTCAAGACTCTGTTTTATTCTGTTAAAATTGTTTTCTATTCTCTGTCTAGTGACTCAAACACCACAAGTTTGCATCAATCTCTTTCGGCTAGTTCCCACTCATATTGTTTTGCTTCCTTTATGTCTGGTTATCTTTGCCTGTGTGCTAATCATTGTTACTGAAATACCGTGGGAGGTTTTCTGAG
>VMDR010026657.1:0-13915 GCA_007922815.1 Macrotus californicus
AGGACACTCAAGTTACTAAAACCAGGAATGAAAGACATTACTGCTGTGCTCACAGAAGCAAAAAGTAATCAAAAAACTTATTAAAAAAACAAACAAAAATGTGGATTTTTAAAAAAGTAATCAAAAAACTTCCAAAAAATAAAATTCAGATCCAGTTTGCTTTACTGGTAAATTCTAGCAAACATTTAAAAATTTAATGTCAATTCTCCACAAACTCCTACAAAAAATAAACTCATTCTATGGGGCATTACAGTGGGAGAACAGGAGCCACATGTTAGCCTGACAAGCTCAGGGTAGGTGTGCAAGGCAGCCTTACAAACCCAGAAACCAAAAATAACCACAAAGGATGGTCTGAAATTAAAACTTACTAACTAAAAACAGTTTATGATAGGTAGTCATCCCTTAGGTTCAAATCTTCCTTGACCAAAGTCAATCCTTATATTAATTGAGCCTGACTATTGTCTTTTTGCATCTATGACAACATACCTTTGGAATGTCAAAGTAATTTCATCTTTCCAGACCCCTCAAGCTCAGGCACCACACCAGAGGGAGACCACAAATCCCCTCATTGGTTTTGTTACTGTGTTAACTATTGCCTGTTAACTATCTTGTACCCATCTATGGTAAAAAAGTATATACCTATCATTTTACTTTTTATCCAGTCACAAAGCGTTCCCCAATTTGCTTTTCCCCCCCTCTCTAATCTATCACCAATGTGTTTCTTGTAATCCACTTATGTCTTCTCTTTTGATTGTAATGTACTTAAAGTGCAAACCTGCCATTTTCTGGAGCATTTTCTCAATCCACTGAGATTTTGCTTCTCAGCAGTTGTTGTCAGTTTGGCTCAAAGTAAAAAATCACAAAAATCTTTTACAGGTTTGAATGTTTGTTATGTTGACATTTACTTGGCATAGTGCAGCAGGATTCCAAAGAAGCCCACCCAGAACCACCTTGCAGACACGAACCCAGTGCTAGGATCCAGCACAGGGCCCGTTGAGCCTGGCCAGCTCCCTGTCACATTGGGTGAACTTGATTGAATGTGTGGGTAAGTTGTCTTTTGGATTCAGGACCTTCCCTTGCTTCTGGTAGAGGGTCTGACTTTATTTGAGCTGTCTTTACAAAATCCTCAAGGAGGCACTACGTTAAGGGTTGACAGAACTCAGGCTAAGGCGTACTGGAGGAAAAAAAATGGGTGGTTTATTTTACTTTGGCTTTTCAATTGGAATTCTTTAACTGCAAGTCTGAACAAAGTCTTTTGCTGAAATGAGAGGTTGAACTTGTTTGGCTACAAAGATAAGGGGCACTTCTTCTCTCCAGCCTGAATCTTGGGTGTTCTTAGGTGACTAAGTATCTTTGTGGAGGTGTCAGGGGGCATCCCCTATGATGTACAGGAACCTCATAGGGAATTCTAACTCAACCATAATTGACTTGTCCAGGGACACGCTTACAAAGGTTGGCCACCCAGAACTCCAAGTCCTCATGACTGTATGAAACAGCTACGGAGAGAAACCGAGGCACCTATGAGGGTTTCTGTGTCTTGAGGGATGAGAGTTTTGTGGAGCTCAACCCCTGAGCACTACACTTTGAAGTACTACACAAATACCTGGAAAATTTTGTTCAGATTGTAGATCCAAAGAAAGGCTAAAATTAAAGTGGGAATTTGTGCCTTCAAGGCTGGAAACTCCCAGACTCCAGTCCTTATTAATACTCCTGGTAGGAAGCTTATCCTTGCAAGTGATTTACAGAAACAGGAAGATTTATCTAGACATGATATCAACTTAAAATGGCCAAAATGCAGTCTTCTCTTGGCACCTAAATTAAGTTTTTGCATGCAAAATTAGAAAAAATGCTGGCTCTAAAATTAAACTAAATGAATGAGAAGCGTATCTTGATTTGGAAATTAGAAGCTTTTGGAAGAAGCACAGATTAATTCTTTTGAAAAAAGAAGTTAATAATAACTTTTAGAGACTGTCTCTGAACTAGAGAAGGCTTCTAAAGCTACAGTTTGTCTTTGAAATGCAAATACATGGTGTCCAAGAACTGTTATCTGGACCATATTTTATTTTTTTATTAATTTCTTTATTTTTAGAGTGAGAGGAAGGTATGGAGAAAGAGAGGGGGAGGAACATCAAGACATTGCCTCTCACATGCCCCTATCTGGGAACTTAGCCCGCAACCCAGGCATGTGCCCTGACCCGGAACTGAACCTGCAACCTTTCAGTTTGCAGGCTGGCACTTAATCCACTGAGCCACACCAGCCGGGGCTGGATCATATTTTAAAATACAAATTTTTTGAAAGGTAAACTTTACCAAAAGGGTTGAAAAACCTTAGCCGTATATGAGAAAAGTCAATTTAACTTATTTCAACCACTGGTAAATTTGATAAAAGTTATTGAACATCTACACATTTTGAAATAAAATACTGAAACATTGATTGCTAAACAAGCCTTAGGTTCACCTGCTTTTGGTGTTTGTTGCAGAGGCTGTGGAGTGGATTTGGAGCTGTTAATGAATGTCTTGTGCTTTGTTGGCTGTGTGTTACTTCAAAGAAGGTGTATTTGCCAATAGAGGAACCTATGTTTCTAAAGGTTATGAAATGTATTTATAGAAGTCAATCTTAGGAGTGCTTTTTACTTATTTTTTGGTTACCATTGGAAATTGAGGATTTTTTAAGAGTTAGAAATTTTAATTAAGGTGGAAAGAATTTGTGTGATTTTGGTAATAGAAGGCATAAAGTATGAAGGACAAGGATGGAAAATGAGTTATTTTAAGGCTGGTTATTTCTGAATGGGTAAAAAAGGTCTGTGAAAATATGAAAATTATAAAACAGTTTGTAAAAGGTTGTGAAGGTTATAGAAGTGTGAAAATTTTAAGTGGATAAAGAAAAAACCCCAGCCATGTTCTCTCCTGTGGCTTAATTTCTTAAATTGATTTCCTCTATTTCCAACTCTCATTCACAGTCCTTGAAGCTTTCAATGAAAGTCTCAACAGGTCTTCCTGCTTGGAATTTAGGACCTTCCATCCCTTTTTCAGTCTTCTCAAAGGTTATCAAAAGCAAATGAGAAAAAAATCTTGCATCTTCTCTATAAAAATTAGTAATTGGAGTTATGTGTATAGTCCTTATAAGTGTTCAGCTATGTATTATGTAGGGTGCATTTTCTGCCTCCAGATGATATTACTAGGGTGTAATATTTTATTGGCCTAAAGAGATTAAATACTTATGCAGGTTAAGCAGGATCCTGTGGTCTGGACAAAGTATTGAGTTGCCTAAAAAGTCCATATGGTTTTTTTCCATAAAATAAAAGACACACTTTTCATTTTTACCAATAACGTTATTGATTTGGGTATTTTGAGAATGTCAGCTATCTTCCCTGTGGTATTAAATGGATTGTTCTCAATGAATGTCTCGATTTGATCGCTACCAACTTCAACTGGTCTCCTTGACCATGGAGCATCATCCAGCAAGAAATCTTCAGCACGAAAATTTGCAAACCACTTTTCACACATTTGATCAATCACAGCCCCTTCTCCATACACTGCACAAATCTTTTTTGTGTTTCAGTTGTGTTTTTACCTTTCTTGAAGTAATAATGCATAATACACTGAAAATATTGCTTATTTTCTTCCATCTTCAATATTAAAATGACTACTCATAAATTTGCCAATTTTGTTAATAAGTTTTTTAACGCATGCTGATATGACAACTGTCACAATAACAATCTAACAAATTTGTTCTGAATGAAGTTAAAGGCAACTAAATGCTTGTAGAGCCATTTTACAGAAAGAGCCAAACAAACATTTTGGTCAACCCAGTATTTAATATTAAAACTGGTTCAGGTTTGATTAATGTCTTGTAGAGCTATAAACCATAAAATATGTGTTTGTTTTACCAAATTTACAAAAATTTGTTATGATCTTTTGCTTAAGTTTGACAATTTTCCCAAAGTTTAAATGTTAAGAGCCCTTTTTTTTTCTCACCGAGAAATGACTGAGTTGTTCCAATGGGCCCTGGAATACCTCAAAATTTCATTCTCTCTCCTTTTAAAAAATATTTTTAAACAAATTAGGCCTATTACAGGTGGGTGTTTTTTGGTGGTAAAGACAATTTATTTTGCTAATTTGAAATTTGTATTGAAATGGAGTAAATAGCCAAATATAAACAATATAAAAGAGAAGAAAACACAGGTTAATATTTTTCTGGTTTTTTTAATGTATAAGCAATGAAAACATTGTAAAAGGAAAATGGACAAGTTTAATCTTTCAGACAAGATGGAAGTGGGATGGCTCCAGGTTTTCTTTTAAAGGCCATGATGGCATCCTGTATCACATAAAACAATTCCCCAACCTGAGTAGTTTAGAAGTATTTGAGGTGTTTGAAATTATGTGGGAAGCTTTGCAATAAATAATAATAATAATAATAAAATAATAACTGTATTCTATTTGTAGAGCTATTTGCTTTTACATGGAAAAATGACAAGTTTACTTGGACAGTAATGCCCCAGGGATTTACGGAGAGTCCCACCTATGGTCTTAGCTACTGAAAGCTGATTTAAATGGTGTTAAATTTCTTAAAGAGTCCACTCTAATCCAATATGTGGATAAGTTAGTGTAGGCTCTAGGATATTAGTAGACTCTGAAAAGGACCCAATAGAATATCAAAGGACAAGTTCTGCTTCTGTTTACCCCAAGTAAAATACTTTGGTTATCTGATATGTAAAGATGAGCTACTAATTAACCCTGAAAGGCTCAGAGGAATTTTGTCTTTGAGTCTTCCCAAAACAGGAAAGTGGCTAAGAAGATTCCTGGGTTTGACTGGATATTGTCATGATTGGATTCCAATTTTTTATTTATGGCCCAGCCTCTATATGTCTTATTAAAATAAAATTGACCTGACTACCTTCTTGCTCCTAGGAATGGTTTATAAGAAAATCCTTGATAATGCTGACGTAAGTTGTTTACAGATAGATCTATGAAAGATAAACAGGAATGTTATGGAGCTGGGTATGCAATAGCTTCCATGGTGGACATAATTGAAAGTTCTTATTTACCTGACTAAAATCTGCCCAACAAGCCTAATTAATTTTTCTAACTCAGACTTGTCAATTGACCAAAGATCAAATAGGCAATATTTGCACCAATATCAGCTATGCCTTTTGTGCAGGTCACAACTTTAGAATATTGTTGAAGCGGCAAGGCTTCTTCATTTTCTCAGGGCAGTCCATAAAGGACGGAAAGTAGATTGCAAAATTATTAGATGTCATGCACAAATTGAAACAATTGGCAATTATCAAAATTCCAGGACTTTTCTAAAGCTGCCACCATGGAAACAAATGGAAATTATTTAGCTGATGCCTCATTTAGACAGACAGCATTAAACTGCCCAATTATCCAGACCTGAGAGTGTTCCTTGCTTCCTATTAAATCAATAAAAAACTCTCTCATTTATAGTTCTAATGGACAACTGCAGAGGTAAAGAGAATATGGCAACAAAAGAGGAAACTTTTTTCTGGGCAAACAGATATGATTTGGACCCAATCAGAAACCAATTTTACCTATAGGAGCTTAATTACCTATCCTGTACTTTAACATGTACATGAGCTAACATTAGAGCCCTAAAAGATGATTTCATGGAGTGAAACTTCTCCTACTGTAGCTCATAAAGCACATAGCAAATGTTCTATCTGTCCAATATGTAACCCAGAGAAATCATTCTGTGGGTCAGAAGGACATTTCTTACTTCTTTTAGATGTATTTGAGATCTGATAATTGGATTTTATCCAAATGCCACCATCTCAAGAATACAAAAAATGTGCTAGTTACGTTTTTGTATGGATTGAGGCATTCCCTTGCAGGAGAACAACAGCTTTAATGGTAGGTAAATTATTTAAAAAATTAATTTCCTGTTGGGGAACTCCTTCTGAGTTAGTGACTGAGGGACTCACTTTACTAGACAAACAATGCAATCCATTTGTAACATGTGGCCTATTCTATAGTATTTGCATTGTGCCTGTCACCCCCAGTTCTCTGGATTGGTAGAGCATACGAATGTTACAATTGAAACTCAACTAGGTACATTTTCAGAAGCTTTTAATCGCCCTTGGCTGAAAGCTTTCCTTACAGTACTCCTCAACCTCAAATCTATGGTAAACATAGCCTTTCTCCTTATAACATAGTAACCAGCCACCCTATAAATCTATATGAAGGGACATGAATCGACTTTACTGAAAGGAGACATTCTGCATTATTATTAAGGGCTCATTAACCAGCTTATAGGGACTAATAAATTAGTAACATTTCACTGTGTACTCCCAGGAGACAAAGACTTCAAAGACCATGACTTACAACCAGGAGATTTTTGCCCATTGGAAAATACATTAATTAAAGGCTTTCCCTCCAATGTTGCTGGAAGGGACCTTATCAGGGGCCTAACCACAAATGGACATAGGCCCCTGTCTCTGACACTTGGCCTACAGTAGAGATCAAAGACTTCTTGAGGAAGAGAAGCCATGATCCCAGAGATACACAGCTATCCCTAAATATCAACACGGCCTGTATATCTACAAATTAATATTCAACTTTATTTGTTTGATTGTCTTTACCTTTTTCCTAATATTAATAATAATAATTATACTTGTTTGTTAGACTTTTCTCAAACCTTGTATACACAGTCCAAGCATTAATTGCTGTAGATGTATAAAATAACTTTTGTATTATCAATAATACTCTTTATGGTTTATGTTTTTGAAATTTATAAGAAATGCTATTGTAAAAGGAAGGAAAGAGATGTGTATATTTTTAGGAGAAGTTAAAAGGAGATAGTTTGTCCTGAATATGCTTAACCCCAAACCCGAAAAAGACTACTAATGGTATTAATTGAGATAGAAGCTGAAGTGGCTATAAAAATATGGCCCTCTCTAACTGCTGCTGAGGCACAGGAAACTTACTTATGAAACTGTTACTGTCCTCCAGGCCTGTGGAATTTTTAAGTGGTAATTGCAATTTTCAGCATTATATTCTTACAGCCTTGGCCCAGATTAAACCTTAAGGTTACAGCTTTCAACTGCACAAGTAGCAGGAATCAGATTAATAACAGCACTTGAATGCTTTCAATGGGAAGTAAATGGGCCATAGTAAATAGAAACCTATCTCATGGTCAGATTATGGAAACTGAAAAGGAGTAGGGTGTGCCCTCAAACTGTAAGTGAATGTTATACAAGATGCAAAATGTACAAAAGTAAGATAGGCAACAAAACATGGATCGTGATAGCTCATAGGTTAGGAATGACCCTGACTGCCTCCCATTTGCCTGCCTTTCACTTGTTTTGTTTTGCTTTGTTTGTTTGTGATAATTTGAGCTAATGTGTATTTCTGAATTTAACTCATTCTACTTTATTCTACGCTGCCTTTTGCGTTGGAGAAAACATTTGACCTAGACTTCCATCCAAGTTTATGGTCGAAAAATTTTGTTCTAATTTTGGCTCTTTCATAAACTGGGTGGTCTTAGGCAACTCATATCTTATTTAGGCCTCCAAAATAAACCTGTATAATGAATGTACTTCTAGCTCTAAAATTTTGTGACTAATCTACTTTAATCCCATTACTTTCTCTGTTTCAGTTTTTAATATCCATTCAGTTGAAGATGCAAGTCTCTCGTTTCTGTTATCTCCTTTAAAATACAAATATTTATCTAACACATTCCTACCCTACTCCATTTTCCTCTCAATTCTCCTACATTTTCTCTTTTTCTCTCTTCTAGTGTACTTTGTAGAGTCCCTTGATCCTTGTAGGTAAATTCCACTTTATTTTAAAACCTGTCTATCAGCTCCCAGAATTCTGGTCCCCACATGAGGACATCAGCTTCTCTCTCGTCTTCCTCACTGTAGATTTTACTTATGGAATCATGCAGTGCATGTGGCTTCCCAAGTGCTCAGCTTCTGTATCAGGGAGAGCTTCTCCAGAGCTTGGCTCCTGTAGCAGAGGCAGCCTCCTGAGTACCTAGTTCCCACAGCGCAGATGTCTTCTCTGTTGCTGGGCTCCCACAGCTTCCCTTGACCTCTTCTCCCTTGGACATTTTTCTAGCTGATCCCTTCATATGATTAGCTTTCCTAGATACCCTGGAGGGTATTTTTCTGGTAATCCTTGCTGAGTAATTTTCCAGCAAGCCCCACCAGCATGATACCATATTGACTTCTCTTTCATGATACTACCCACTCAGATAAGATCTTTATCTCTGCTACGGGCAGAGTGTGGGGTGGGAATGCTCTTCCTTAGGTGCTCTATTTCAGGCCTAGGAGTAGTTTCTATTCCTTATTCGTGCTCTTCTGATATTATTTAAAAGTCTTCTGATTTCTTACTAGTTTATCCCTTATTATTCATATTCACTGTTAGAGCTAATAACCCTTTATTTCAAATTTTCCTATTGAAATTATTGGGTGGTTTCTTTCTCCTAATTGGGCCCACAGTGATACAGATGATTCTATTTCTTTATAGCCTAATTCATTCCTTCATTCTTTGCAATCAGGCTTCTGTTACTACTGATACTGAAAAATTGTAAAACCCAATCATTTTTCTCCATCCTGCCTTTTTGCTCCTTGTGGTGGAAACTTCTTGAAACTCCTACCTAGGTTTCTGTAATATTATACAGTTCCAGCCTTGGCTGGTGTAGCTCAGTGGAATGAGCATGGGCCTGCAAACTAAAGGGTCTCTGGTTCAATTCCCAGTCAGGGCACATGCCTGGGTTGTGGGCCAGGCCCCCATTAGGGGGTGCACAAGAAGCAACCACACATGGATGTTTCTCTCCCTCTCTCTTTCCCTTCCCCTCTCTCTAAAAATAAATAAATACATCTTTTAAAAAATATTATACTATTCCTGTTGTCTTCACAAACCTCCAATTGCTCCTTATGCATTTCTTTTATTAAGTCTAATTTCTCTTCATACTTTAAAAAAATATTCTTATTTATTTACTTAAAAAAGTTTTATTGTTGTTCAAGTACAGTTGTCTCCATTATTTATTTTTGAAGATTTTATTTATTTATTTTAGAGAGAGGGGAAGGGAGAAAGAGAGGGAGAGAAATGTCAATGTGCGAGAGATACAGCCATCAGTTGCTTCTCTCATGCCTCCAACTGGGGACCCAGACCACAACCCAGGCATGTGCCCTGACTAAGAATTGAACCAGTGACCTTTCATTCACAGGCCAACACTCAGTCCACTGAACCACACCTGCCCAGGCTCTCTTCATACTTCTTAACTGTCACTACCAAAATCTGAGTATTTAGCCTTCCACTACTTTCTGAATTTATCTTCTCGATTGGTTGTTTTTCCTAGGCATCCTGGCTGGGGACCAAATCCACAATTAAGGCATGAGTCCTGACCAGGAATCGAACCCATTGCCTTTTGGTTTGTGGGACAATGCCCAATCAACTGAACCACACTTGGCCAGGCCTATATTTCTCTCCTTTAGATAACTCATATTCTCATGGTTTCAGCTGCCACCTCTGATCTAATTACTTCCAATGTATATCTCTAGTCCTCTAATTTCTACTAGCTTTAATTCTATATCATTTGTTCTTTTATTCAACACCTATTTACTGAGTTCCTACTAAGTGCCAGGTGGCACTAGATACTGGAAGTGCAAAAACGAACAAGGCAATTTTCCTGCACACAGCAGGTTTATTGACTGGTAGTGACCACTAACAAGTAAACAGAATATTACTATACAGTGTGGTAAGTGCTGCAGTTGAAGTAAAAAGTACTATGGGAGCATAAAAGGACACCTAACCAAATCTTAGAGGAGGTCAGGGAGAATTTCCAGGATGTGATATGTAATCAGAGACCTGAAGGATGAGTAGGCATTAACCAAGAGGTTGAAAAGACAGTTCCGGGCAAAGGAAACAGAAATATTGAAAGTTCAGTTCCAGACCATTGCTATAAAGCAAATATTGCAATAAATGAAGTCACACAAATTTGTTTGGTTTCTGACTGCATATAAAAGTTGTGTTTATACTATACTGTAGTCATTTAAGTGTGCAATAGTCTAAAAATAATGTCATACCTTAATTTAAAAATATTTATGGCTAAAAATGCTAATCATTATCTGAACCTTCAGCAAGTGGTAATCTTTTTGCTGGTGGAGGGCCTTGCCTCGATGTTGATGACTGCTGACTGATCAGGGTTGTGTTTGCTGAAGGCTGGGGTGGCCATAGTAATTTCTTAAACTAAGACGATAATAAAGTTTGTCACATCGATTGACTCTTCCTTTCACAAATGATTTCTTGGTAGCATGCGGTTCTATTTGACAGCATTTTACAGTAGAACTTTCTTCAAAATTAGAGTCAACTGCTTTATCAATTAAGTTTATGGATTATTTTAAATCCTTTGTTGTCATTTCAACAATCTTCACAGTGTCTTTATTAGGAGCACGTTTTTTAAAAGAAGAATCTCCTTTTTTTTAGATTATTTTTATTTAATTTATTTTTAAAGAGAGGGGAAGGGAAGGAGAAAGAGAGGGAGAGAAATACCGATGTGTGGTTGCCTCTCACATGGCCCGCACTGGGACCTGGCCCACAACCCAGGCATGTGCCTTGACTGGGAATCGAACTGGTGACCCTTTGGTTCACAGCCCACAAGGAGCACATTTTTTTTTTAAGAAACTACTTTCTTTGCTCATCCATAAAAAACAACTCCTCATTTATTAGTTTCATCATGAGATTGCAGCAATTCAGTCACATCTTCAGCCTCCACTTCTAAATGAATTCTCTTGCTATTTCCAGCACAGCTTCCATCTATAGCTACCCTCTCCACTGAAGGCTTGGACCCCTCAAAGTCATTCATGAAGGTTGGAATCAACTTCTTCTGAACTCCTGTTAATGTTGATATTTTGACCCCTTACCATGAATCACAAATGTTCTGAATGCCATGTAGAATGGTGACTCTTTCCCAGATACATCAGAGGAATTGTTATCTATGGCAGCTTATAGCCTTACGAAAGGTATTTCTTAGATAATAAGACTTCAAAGTCAAAATTACTCCTTGATCCATGAGTTGCAGAATGAATGGTATGTTAGGAAGCACGAAAACAGCACTAACCTCACTGTACATCCCTGTTAGAGCTCTTGGACGACCAGGTGTGTTGTCAATGAGCGGTGCTGTTTTGAAAAGAATCTTTTTGCTGAGCAGTAGTTCTCAATATTGACCTTAAAATATTCAATGAACCATGTTGTAAACAGGTGTGCTGTCATTCAGGCTTTGTTTTTATTTATTCTTTATTTATACAGCACAGACAGAGTAGATTTAGCATAATTCTGAAGGGCCCTAAGATTTTCAGGATGGCAAATGAGCATTGGCCTCAACTTGAAGTCATTAGCTACAATAGCCCCTAACAAGGAAGTCAGCCTGTCCTTTGAAGCTTTCAAGGTAGGCATTGACTTCTCTCTACGTATAAATTTTTTAGATGACATTTTCACCCAAGGTTGTTTTGTCTACATTGAAATTATGTTGTTTAATAAATCCGTCTTCATTAATTATCTTAAGTTATCCTCTGGATAACTCCCTGCAGCTTTGTGTTAGCACTTGGAGCTTCACCTTGCACTTTTACATTATGGAGACGGCTTCTTTTCGTAAACCTCATGAGCAAACTGCTAGCTTCAAACTTTTCTTCTGTATCTTCCTAACCTCTCTCAGCCTTCATAGAATTGAAGAGAGTCAGGGTTTTGCTCTGGATTAGGCTTTGGCTTAAGGGAACATTCTAGCTAGTTTGATCTTACCCAGACCACTAAAACTCCATAACTGCAAAAAAGCTACTTTACTTTCTTATGATTCCTGTGTTCACTGGAAGAGTACTTTTAATTCCCTGAAGAACTTTTCATTTGCATTCGTAACTTGGCTAACTGTTTGTTCAACAGGCCTAGCTTTCAGCCTCTCTCAGCTTTCAGCATGACATTCTCACTAATCTTAATCATTTCTAGCTTTGGGCTTAAACTGAAAGACATGAGACTCTTCCTTTCACTTAAACACTTAGAGGCCATGATAGGGCTATTAATTGGCCTGATTTCAATACTGTTGTGTCTCAGCAAATAAGTAGGCTCATGGAGATGGAAAGAGATAGGAAAACGGCTGATCGGTGGAGCAGTCAACACACACACAAAATTTATTGATTAAATTTACCATCTTATATGGGTGTGGTTCATGGTGCCTCAAAACAATTATAAGAATAGCATCAAAGATCACCAATCACAGATCATTGCAGCAAATACAATAATAATGGAAAAATTTAAATATTGCAATAATTACCAGAATGGGACACAGATACATGAGGTGAGCAAATGCTGTTGGAAAAATGGCACCAACACACTTGCTCTACACAGGATTGCCACAGACCTTTAATTTGTAAAACTGCAATATCTGTGAAGCACAATGAAGTGAAACACAATAAAAAGAGGCATGTCTATTTTTGCAAAAGCCTAGGTATCATAGAGAACATAGTGTTTTGGGGGAATTTCAATTATTTCAGATCACAAAATTGAAGATCCATTAGCCAAACCATATAAATTTAAGGAGAGAGCGACGAAAGTTAAGAAGCATCCAGATATTTGAATTATCTACTTCATAGATGTTTCTACTGTGATGTTCTGCTAGCCTCAAACTCACTGTATACAAGTGAGGAAAAACACATTTTAACATTTTTCTCATCCTTAAATCTTCTCAACTTCTAATCTTTTGTTTTTCTGTTCCTGTACAGAAACCATATCCTTTTATGTTAATTTTCCACTACCATGATCATTACTGTTCCTTTGCTTTTGACCATGTTGCCTCAACTATGAAACATGTACTCATTCTCTGTAGCAAATCAATATTATACTTTATTTAATGCCTCTTTTTAAAAAAGATTTTATTTATATACTTTTTTAGGGAGGGGCAGGGAGAAAGATGGAGAGAAACATCAATGTGTGGTCCCCTTGCGCCCCCTGCTGGGGACTAGGCCCGCAATTCAGGCATGTGCCCTGACTGGGAGTTGAAATGATGACCCTTGGGTTTTCAGGCTGGTGCTCAATCCACTGAGCCACACCAGCCAAGGCTAATGCCTACTTCTTTAAAGAAAACTTTGCTGACCTATTTTCAGTACTATATTTATGCTCATTTTTCCCTTTTCGCAATCTGATATCATTAGTTATTTACTTGATCACTTACTGTTGTGCCTTGTTCACTGATTGTTTTATTTACATATTAAAAAATGCTTATTAAGAACTCTATTGCCATGTGCTGTGCTGAGCACAAGAGACCCAAAGATGAACAATATAGACAAGACTCTTGCCCTAACAGTAGAGTTTTTGGAATGTCTGTCTTACCTTTTCAGCTATACTGTAAGCTTCTTGAAATAAGGGGCTGTGATCTAAAGTTATCCAATACACCTTTTTCAGTGCAGAATAACAGAAATGAAAAAAATCAAGATGATCATCAAGAGAAAAGCATTCTTAAAAATATCCTTATATGGTATGGACACATTTTCTAGAAAATGGGACATTTATCTAGTACATAGTATATTCTGATTTTTAATACTTTACAGATGAACACTTTTATTTTTAAGTACTTATTCCAAGAAATGTTTTAAATATTTATCGATTAAACATATATTCATTTAGGCCTGCTGCTGTGGCTCAGTGGACTGAGCACAGGCTGTGAACCAAAGGGTCACCAGTTCGATTCTCAGTCAGGGCACATGCCTGGGTTGCGGGCCAGGTCCCCAGTAGGGGGTGCGTGAGAGGCAACCACACATTGATGTTTCTTTCCCTGTCTTTATTCCTCTCTTCCTCTCTCTCTCTGAAAATAAATAAAATCTTAAAAAATAAACATGTCCATTTATTAATTTCTGATAAGCTGTAACTTAATTACATTAATACAAGTTTTCTCAGCCTCAGC
>VMDR010026658.1:0-13915 GCA_007922815.1 Macrotus californicus
CTCTTCATTTATTGGACAAATATTTATTGCATTCATATCACAGGCCGTGAATTGTTGCTCTAGAAATAAGCAGCAAGATCCAGTCTTCTCTGTAGAAATAACAACCCAGCAGAAAGAAGTCTTGAACAATTCATTATAAATGTTTCTTTTATATATGTATGTATAAGTACAGAGAGCTCTATGAGTAAGGCCCTAAGTTAGTCTGGAGTATTAGGAAGGGTCACCCCCAAGTGATTTTATTTTCTCTTTCCTCTCTTCCCTTTCAGCTACCTCCGCAATCCTGATGGCTGAGCAGCCTTTATTTGTTGGTACTTACCAAATCCCAATCCTGGTGAAGGACAGCTACAACAGGGCATGTGAACTACCACAGATGGTCAAGTTAAATGCCTGCGATTGTGACAACAACCACATGTGCCTTCAATCTAGTACCTCAGCCATCTCCACTGGGGACGGCAGCTCAGTTATCAGTGACATATATGGGCCTGTCCCTGACAACCGAATTAAGGGTTCAAATGTTGGTCTCGGACCAGCAGCAATTGGCATGATCGTTCTGGGCCTCTTACTACTGCTTTGTAAGTACTGGGCTAAATCCTTCTTTTCAACAGTTCTCCAAATTAAGGGTGTAACCAGGCTTACTAGGAGGTTAGGTTCATTTGGCCATTTCTTTTTGGCATCTCTGGCAATTTTTGTGGGAATATGGAAATAAACAATGGGAATGGTAAGGGCATGTACTTGTTCAATAATGGTAACTTTAAAAGGTCTAAAATTTGAGAGATAAAGATGGGAAATACATGCAAATCCCAAGTGTAATATAGCAGAGCATAAAGTATAATTTACAATGAAAATTTCAGCAGAATGCTTTAAGAGTAGAGAGGCAGAAGTAATCCAAGTGGGAAGGCTAGGGAAGTGTTTCTGGTGGAAGTGGCTTTGAACCAGGACCTAAGAAGCAGAGGATTTTCTTAGAAGGAGGAAGGTGTGTGATGGGGCGGGGGGGGGGGGGGGGGGGGCAGGAGGGAAGAGGGCAGGATCTGAACTGAATCCAGACCAAAGGAACAATACAGACCTAAACAGGGAGGGGTGGAAGGGCACAGCACACTCAGGAAGTAGAGAAGCTAAAAGGTAGGCTGGAAGCCATCCTGCAGGAACATTCAGGATCCGCCCAACATTCTGGGCTGCCATGTACAGGCAATGAGAGTCTGTGAGGACTTAAACTCAGGTGGCCTGATCACTCTGGTGTTGTAGGAAGCAAAAAGAGATGAGAGAAAAGAATTAACCTCTGGGCTCTGGATAAGCATCTAAACTAGGACCACGTCACAGAAATGGCGAAGTCACTAAGCAAAAGTTTCAAAAAAGGTCCTCCTCTCCCTACGCCGTTTTTAAAAACATCTAGATCTTTAGAGGAGAAATTCCTCATGTATTTTAAGTGACCCTTGCAACACTTAGATTTTGTAGAGATCAAAAATCAAATTCTAAAATCAAAGACAACTAATTTCTTCAAACTATGATATTAATAAATTTTAATGGATGAACACAAACTAAAGCATTATCGTTTTGAGGTATTAAGAAATAACAACTGACTTTGGGGAAGGCTTTATTTCTTAAAACAATCAGTTTTCTAGGCTATCCAAAGATGATGAGTGAGTCTCGTAATGATGTTAGAGACATATTCCCAGGACCTCACTCTACAGTAACTGAGCAGAGGTGTGTGCTTACCTGTAAGCCAGTAGTTCTTAACCCTAGCTGCACATTAGAATTACTTGCAAGTCTTTAAAAATTCCTCATGCCTGAAGAGGGATATTCAAGATGAGACCCAAGTTGCACCATGTTTAAGCACTCTGGTAAAGCTAATGGGCAATTTAGGGATTGAAACCCAGAATCAACTGCCATTTCCAGCAGGTTAGCACTCAGATTTTCACGACTCTTCCTGAACCAGGCAAAGAAAGCACAAGAGTTGTTAAACTGATTGTCACCTAGGAGGGAAAAATATTTGAAGACACATTCACTTGTCCTCAATGGAGAAGCCCAGGATCAATTATGGAGGGGAGGGCCAGAGGAATGTAGGGGGAGGGGTCCTAGCCCAAATGGCCTCAAATGAAAGCTTTTGATGTTAACTCCAAACGAGTTACTGTATGCACATAGTAACTGTGTTTGGTATGTGCTATTTATTTTCTTAATTAGAAAATGCCTTTGTTAGACAGAGCTCATGCCCGTGATGTGCATGACCCTGCACGTGTCTGAATTTACAGACACATACTGTAGGTGTAGCAGCTGCTAAAGGCTCCCAAACCTAGTCCTTTCCAGGCCTTCTGGATACATAGAATGTGATCTTTCACTCATTCTTCATGGTGCAGGTGATAAAATTGTAAAATTAACTATTTTAATTTAGCGGCTTTGATATTTTCTTCTGTATTTCTAATTAACCCATTTACTGAAATGCATGTTATGCAAGGAAATTAGAAAAGTATAAAAAGCAACTAAAGCAGACCCAAAGACCTAAACTGAGTGTATTCAAGAATCTCAGAAAACTTAAGTGTCTACATTTATTAACTAAAGTATAGAACTGAGGTGAGTTGTTCCATTATATTTTATAGACAAAGTCTCAATATATAGAAATAGCTCCCATAAGCTTATAGTGGGTAATATTTGGTTGATTCCTTTTAAGTGTAAATATAAGAAGGGTGAAAGGTTCTATCTCTAGGTTCAACCACTGAATCCTATACTCAATTCTCTTGCTAACATTCTCTTATTAATCACGTGTTTAACTTATATGTGTGTATATGGTGTTTGGTCACATGCATTTGTGTATATCAGTTTCCTTGTGGGTACAGCAAATATATCAATGTCAACAGAGATGGTCTAAGTATACCCATATACATATACCCAGGTACCTGCACATATACACATGTCCATGGAGGTAAATACATAGTTTTTCATGTGTGTAAACACATATACATAGGTTTACAAATACATATACATACACAGATGATTATATGTGAATAAATATACATATATAAATGAGCATGCATTTATGAGGAACTAGGAACCATAGAATTTGATTTGAATCCTGAGTCTGCCACCAACCAGTTCAGAAATCTTGGGCTAGAGGAAAGAGAGGACCTCACTTTCCTAACCTGTCAGTCAAGAACCCAGATTACATGACCTCAAACTCCATCCATTCCAGCTCTAAAAGTCTCTGTGATTTGATGGTTTTGTATTTATAAACACGGATATGTATACTCAATCCTTCAGGGAAAAACTGATGCTTTCTTACATTTGTATTCATCCTTCTAGTTCTAAATATAATGCCACATTTTCCCAAAAGTAATGCGCTGAGTGACTTCCTAAACTGAGCATTATGTGTTAACTCTTCCTTTTCACTTTCTTGGGCAGTGGCACCACTGTTGCTACTCATGTGTTGCTGCAAACGAAGACAGCCAGAAGGCCTGGGGACAAGGTTTGCTCCCGTGCCAGAGGGTGGAGAAGGCGTGATCCAGTCTTGGGGAATAGAAGGGGCCCGTCCTGAGGACAGGGTGAGTGTGCTGTCACTTTCCAGAGAAGCATGGATTTTCCATGGAAATCGAGCATGTCTTGGGAATTATACAGCACGCAAAAATAAAAAGATGTCAATTTTAAATGTTTATATAAAGTATTTACTTTTAATATGTTTTCTTTTCAGGATGTGTCAAATATATGTGTACCAGCGACAGCTTCTAATACCCAGGACCGTATGGATTCCTCCGGTCAGTGGATGCCAAATCTGTTTTTCCTTTTTAAAATTTGCAAAATTATTCAACCAGATAAACCTCATTATCAAGTACCTTTAGAAAAGCAGCATGTCTGTTGATCTGCCTGTATGATAGCATATGAGAGTGTAAGTTACATGTTAGAAGTGGCCACCGTATTTTTCTGTCTTAAACTATAGACAGTGAAGTTATGGTATAGCAACGAAAAGGGTGAACTTTAGAACCAGATTCCTAGCTCTGCCTCTCACTAGGTAGGTCCCTGGGCCAAACACTACCTCTCTGGGCCTCCATTTTCTTATCATTAAAATTATGTATGTGATAGCACCTACTACAAAGTGTGGCTGTGAGGAGTAAATAAATATATATACACATGTGCATATATAATACATATATTATGTGTAGTATATATTACATATGCATGTTATATATGTGACATATGTATATGTGAATGTGTATCACGAAATATGCAATGCAATAACATCTGGTTCACATGAGCATTTGCCTCACCAGTCTTATACCCTCCTAACTTACCAGGCACACCCAACACTACTGAAGAATACCCAGCTATCAGGCAAGGACTGAACAAAGTAGAGAAATCGCCCAATTCTAGAGCAGACATGGGATTTCTCCAAAATGGTTCCTTAGTATCCCAAGCTAGACTCTTTGGAGGCTAGGGAGACTGAACACTCCTATGAAAGCCGGCTCTCCATCCAGCACCGGGTGAATGAGGACTGTGAGTCTCAGCTTCCACAAACACATAACTGGGAGTTTCTGGAACGGGTGCACACCTTCTCAGAGACAGCCCTGGAAGGAACTGGTGCGGGCACAGAGGCCCCACTCCTGGCTAGTTCTACACCTTTAAGTCTAGCGGCAAAGTTTGTGCAAATGGGACAAGGCCACGTCAAAGCCTCTGTGAGTGCTTTTATCGGCAAGCCTGCAGTTGGGGGCTGTGATTCAAGTCACTCCTTGCCTGGCGTTCCGCCACCTACGTGCTGCTGCGTGGTGGTCGCGGTGCACAGCAGACCGCAGTGGGCAGTGGTTTACGCGGATAAATGATGCAGCAACTCAAAGATCGTGGCGTGGACGCCCTCTCCTTACAGAAATCTACACTAACACCTACGCGGGCGGAGGCACGGTTGAAGGGGGCGCATCGGGAGTGGAACTCAACACAGGTCTGGGGACAGCGGCTAGCCTGGCAGCCGGAGGAGCCGTGGGAACACTGAGGAGGAGCTCAACGCTGGGAACCCAGAGGGAGTATGCGGACACCGGTGTGAACATGGCGTTCTTGGACAGCTATTTCTCTGAGGTAACTCCCCTTCACTGTGACACACAGAATAGTCTCGGGACTGAACAATAATAATAACAGTAACAATGGCAGTGGGCTCTTCTGAAATGTTCAGTTATTCTTAACCTTATCCCAATCCAGAATAAAAAAAAAAAAAAAAAACGCCCCTTCTCCTTAAAATACATTTAATACTGTGAGAGAAGTTAGCATCTCTCATCATTCTCCCCTTCCCTTTTTCCACTTTTCTGTCTTCTGTTTCCTGTGGTTTTCCCACTTTATTTCCCATAACAACCAGAAAGCAGCAAGATCCTGATGAAGAACAAAAAAGTGTGTATTTAGGTCCTTTCTCTATGATAACCTTCCTGTTCTGCAGGTGCCTCCATTAGAAAGGAGAAAAAATAAATTAAAAACCAGAACTAGGGAAGAAAGACAGTGGTAACTCAAGAACATCAGCACAACTTGGTGATGATAGACCAGGGCCTAGAACACTGGCCTCCTAACCTCTGTCCGGTGCCCCATCCACCTGTGTTCCTCAGTTAGCAAGGGATCAGGGGTCTATGAGCATTCCAAAGGGAAAGCACCTTGGGCATTGGATTGGCCTAGCATAAAGGGAAAATAAATCCTGTTGTGAATTCCTCTTTAATATGCTTATTTCACTTACTTAGCAGCCCATTTTATCTCTTATTTCAATTAGCCTGTCTTACTCCCCATGTGATAATACTTTAATTTCACCACTATTCTTAACAAAAACAAAAATGCTAAGGGTGCTGTTATCATTGTCAGCTATATCTTAATATTGGTGGTTCCAAGTACTATTGCAGGCTGTGCATGAATAGCATCAATTCTTTAAATGTGTGATCGATACTATGATGCACATTTCACAAATGGGAACAAACTATATCTTAGAAATGTCATAGAAATGAGATCTAACAAATCATTCATAAAAACCTCGTGAATATTCAAGGAGCTTTACCATTAATGTCAAGTTGCACTGGGCTTTTTTTCCTGTAGTTACAACTAGTGCTTTGTAGGACAAGCACAATGCACTCTCCTCTCTCTGTGGGCTCTGAGGTCATCCTTCCCCAGACCTGTCAGCTCCACACTTTAAAAACAGCCCTAAATTTCCAAGGTCGTGAGACACAGCCTCACCCTCGCCAGAAGGCTCTGAGGAGCAAAGCCTGTGCTTCTTTCCGGTCGCTTTTTACACCGGCACCGCCCTCCCCAGCAGCTAACTCCTGCCCCGTGCTAGCGGATTCTCCTCTCACTGAGCTGCCATTTAAAACAGTAAACAGCAAAGTTTTAAGGTAATCCCAATCCCATAAATAATTGACTTTAAGACCTACAACCATTTCTGACAGTAGAATGTAGACTCTGGTATGGACCAGAGGGAAAGCAGCATGATGCGGTATAAAAAGGACAGCTGGATTTGAGGGTGTATTCTACAGTTATCTGGGTTTGGGGCATACCATTCTCCCCTCTGGGCCTTTGGTTACCTTATTTATAAAATAAAGAGGGGATCAGATTACATGACTCTGATGGTGCTGGGCAGGCCCGATGGGACTTCATGGGCCATGGAAGGTAAGAGAAAGGGATGAGAATGACAGGTCTCTGCCCCCACCTTAGCCCTTCAAAGAGAGGTGTGCCACTTTCATCTATTCTATTTGTTGGGCTCCTTCCTAGGATTTCATTTAAAGGGTGTGTCACAAAAAATAATTTGAAAATTACAGTTGATAGTCTCTTAGTACCTGCCTCCTGTTAACCAAACTCCAGAGACGTCCCAGTTCTTGTCACTCAGGCCACATAAAACTTCACTGAACATTCCGATATGTCTCTAAAGCTTAGAGATTGTAACATCTTTATACTTGTTTTTATTCTAAATTGGTCAAGTGGTCTCTCCTTAAATAATATTTTAAACATCTCAATATATTTTTTTATTTCTAAACCACCTCAGAAACAAGACTACAAATCCAAAAGGTTAACACTATCTTCAATTTATAATCTGCATAAAATGTAAAAATTATCACTTATTAGCTTTCAAATAAGAGAAATACACATTTATTCAAATTTCATGCACTATTAGTACACAGTGAGCCCCTTGAAAAATTCCAGTTATTTATAAAGACAGTGAAGAATCCGTGTTTTTCTTGGTTCACTCCATAAAATGTTCTTAAATCAGATGTCTCTAAGGCTCTGATTATTTTAAGGGAAAAGAAACTTCTAATTCCCGATTTTTCTTCTACTTTTAGAAAGCATATGCTTATGCAGATGAAGATGAAGGTCGACCAGCAAACGACTGCTTGCTCATTTATGACCATGAGGGAATAGGGTCCCCTGTGGGCTCGATTGGTTGTTGCAGTTGGATTGTGGATGATTTAGATGAAAACTACATGGAAAACTTAGACCCCAAATTTAGAACTCTTGCTGAAATCTGCTTAGACACAGAAATCGAACCATTTCCTTCACACCAAGCTTGTATACCTATCAGTACTCACCTCCCTTTGCTCGGGCCTAATTATTTCGTGAGTGAATCTTCAGGAATGACTCTCTCAGAGGCTGAATTTCAGGCAGAAATGGCAATACCTGAACCCATGGTCCATGGGGATATTGTAGTGACTGAGACTTACACTAGTACTGATCAATGTATGCAACCCACTACAATTGTTTTTGATCCTCAGCTCGCGCCCAATGTGGTAGTTACGGAAACAGTAATGACACCTGTCTATGATGTCCAAGGGAATATCTGTGTTCCTGCAGAGTTAGCCAACACACAAAATGTCATCTATGCCGAGAGAGTACTGCCTAGTCCTGGTGTGTCAGACATGAGGAGTAGCAGCGTGACTGATGGTTGCATGGGCCCTGTGATGACTGGCAGTATTTTAGTAGGGCCAGAAATTCAAGTGACACAAATGATGAGTCCAGATATTCACATAAGCCAAACCATTGGTTCCACATCCCCGATGACACCTCGACACAGAGTAACACGGTACAGTAACATACATTACTCCCAACAGTAAGTGCTTTGTGGTCAGTTCTCTTTGTACCTTGTGATCACCAACATAGCCACCAACGATATGTGATGTACTATATTCAACATTTTAAGAGTCAACAAGTATTCAAATTTTTTAAATTTAATGGCATCCTTTGATTATATCTTTTTTGGAGGTAAATATGGCTGAGCACTTTAAATAAGCTTTTTTAAATTCTTTCTGATTTTCAATAATAAGTGAAAAAACTTGAGGATTGTGTCACATCCTTTGGTACTGTCTAATAAATAGCACATAACTCATAAGGAGACTCTTAAGAGGTCTTCAGGCCTGTAGAACTGGTCATTAAACCAAGTTGCCCTTGGCCTTGGATGTTGCAAAAGAAGCCTTGTGTGCAGTCACCAGTCATGTGTATCTTTAGAAAACTATCTCTATTAAATATTTTTAATTGAAAAAGTGAGTGAAATGTACATTTCTGAAAGAAAATTGAAAAGGAAGATGGAGCATTTATCAATAGAAAAATAAAGTCATTTGTCTCTTTCAACAGTTTCTCAAGATATGAAATATTTAGGGCATGCTTAATAAAACACAGGGAAAGAGTTGGCCAGCTAAATGTATCACTAAAAATGGTCTATCGAAAGGAATCATATATGCATATAGTGATGCACATATACATATACACATAAATCAATATGGATTAATTTTTGTTGTACTTTATTGATTTATATCACTAAACATAAATTAGAATAGCAAAAAATATAAATGACAACACTGCAGTAAAGACATTTCTTAGGGGAAGTGGTAGAGTTTTCCCCTCTTACAGAGAATTTTTTCCCTACTCTTGCTCCTTACTTCAGAAGACCATACAGAAAATGGCTTAATCAATATCATTGACCTGAGTCATAGAATTTTTATCTGGTAACTAGGTCATCTCCAAAAGCACCTCTGGAAGTATGTCTATATTCAACAGTATGTACTTAGAAGCTGCTACATGTTGAGTGATGGTCTTTGCTCTAAATTTATAGGGGAAGAATCATGTCTAAATTTACAGACTTAATTCTTGTCTTAGTAGGACTTCTAATTCATATCTAGACTTAAAACCCTAGAGATATAGGTTTGAGTTCCTAGCAACAGTAATTAACTAAATATTTACATCCATTATCAAGTTCTGTTTTTTCCTTTTAACACTGCTACTTCTACTGAATGAGTGAAATGGAAACACATGCACAGGTTGCTTTTTTTGGTGCACATAAAGCTGGCTTGAGAAACAGAAATTCTAGTGGGATAGTTTTATTTAATTCTGTAAAATATGTAAACTATATAGTAGGAATGCTAATATAACTCCTAAGACAATATAAATGAAATAATCCTTTTGGAAAGAATTTTAGTGCTTGTTCCTTAATTTTGTTCCTTTGTGAATAAAACTACTGTAGAATTTGGGGCATCTCACATATACTCTTGCCCAATTCTCTCATCTTACAGCAAAGGAATCTAGAGCAAGAGACAGTAAATGACCACAACCAGTTAGACGTGGCACAAGACTTGAAGTCATTGCTCAGGTGCTCTGGCCAGTGTGCTCTTTGACACTATAGCTTCATTAGGCATGGAAAGGATCTAATTTGGCCTGTTGCATGGTCTTTTCTATTTCCTATTTGGAGGAAAACTTTTCTCTCAAAAAAAAAAATAGGTTTTGTGAAGTTTAAATGCAGAATGAATAAAAGAGTGCAATGCCAGATCATTTACATGTTCCGAATCATTTCCAAATTGTATGTATTGCCAGTCATTATAGTGACTCCTTATTTTAGTTATTCACAACCAAGATGCTGCTCCATTTCATTTCTCTATAATTTGGTGAAGTCCGTCGATAGCCCAGAGCATTGGCTCCAGGGTCAAAAGCCAGCCACATAGTATGTCTTGCATGCATTCAGTCCTGTGGCATATCCTGACACTGCTATTCCTTGAAGTTTTCACTCTATTAGATCAGTAATTCTAAGAATTTTGAAACAATTGGTAAATACTTAAATGTAAGGTGCTCATGGGATTAAAACTAAAAATATTATATTTGAGAAATTATGAATAAATTAGTAGTAAGCATTTAACTGGCAGATTCAATTTTTAAACTTAGGTAAACCCATATGCAAGAAGGATAAGAAAATTTTCTGTGAACCTCTTCTTCTATCTCTATCAGTATGCAAAGATTTAAGGGTGCTTCCAGAATTGGCAGTCTACCTCTGATGGATGCCTTCTTCCATATGATCCGTGGAAATGAGACCAGAAACATTTCATTTTGTCTCTCAACATCATCAGTGAGGCAGAACCCCTCTGTCATTCCAACATTGTCAGTATCATTCCTATATGACTCGAGCCTCTGAAACTGGCATATTTTAAAAACATCATCTCAAACAAAATACAAAGCAAGATTTTCACTTCACTGCTTAAGGGTTAAGGTGTTGTTTCATCCAGTAGATAAAAGTGATATAGCACTTACGTTAGGGTTTTGAGTCATATCTCCTGCCCTGTGTGTTTACTAGAGGGGATAGCATTATTAAATGAATAAGTGGGTTTTCTTAGAAAAGTCTTACCAGGTGAAGGGAAAGAAAGACTTTAGGAAGACAAAGAGTATTTATAAACTCGTTTCATTAAAAAATTATTTAAACATTCATTTTTGGATTAGACGTTTCTGATTGCAATGTATTAGTCAGGTAATAATGTTTTATATATTTCTTCAATAAAAAAATATGTGATAAGAAAAAAATGTTTTGCCCTGACCGGCGTGGCTGGGTTGACTGAGCGTCATCATCCTGCGAAGCGAAGGGTCACCGATTCAGTTCCCGGTCAGGGCACCTGCCTGGGTTTTGGGCCAGTCCCCAATTGGGGCATGTGCAAGAGGCAACTGATTGATGTTTCTCTCCCTCTCTTTCTCCCTCCCTCTCCCTCTCTCTAAAAATAAATAAATAAAATCTTTTAAAAAATAAAGGAAAAAATGTTTTTTCTCTCTGGTGTATGTAGTAGTCCATACACAACCACACATTCAGAAAAATGTTCCCCATTGTGTTTCTAGGTGAATACCATCTTTATCATTATGTGTATAATACAGGATCATGGATTCAGTTGTAAATTAAAACTTAGAATAATTAATTTATTTTGACAGTAATAGAATTTCTCAATATAATCATTATTTTATTAGTAAATGCTCACTATAAAATAACAAAACAATTAAATAATCCCCAGCTATTGTTCTCGATGTCATGTAAGTTATAGAATTAAACATGATTTTTTCCCATCAGGTTTAAATTCAACAAAATTATTACTGTTCTTGTATCAGAGGCACCTATTTCTGTTGAAATAACAAAAGAATAATTAATTCCAATTAAGAGAATTGAGGTGAACAAGGTGAGATCTGAGCTAGGCAAAGAAGAATTTTGTCTAACAGAGATTCTAAAAGGTGTAAAAACCAAATTCACAGGATATAGCCAAAGAATATTAAGTAGTCACATTAAATATTTAAAAAATGTCTGAATCAAATTAGGGATTATAAAATTATTACATAGTTATTTTATATGATGCTTACTGCAGTAATTACTCAAGATATATTATCCTATTGAATTCTCAAAACAACACCATGCAATATTGTGACAGGATAGTAAGAAGCTAGGAAAATTCCTGGGCAAGTGGGATGGGGAAACTGAAATAAGAAAACTAAACACGGCCAAACAGTTTGAGCCAGCTGGTGAATTACCAGACCTTATCTCCATAACCAAGAACAATGGATACTTGAGAGTGAATGGTTTGTACCTCTCCTCCCTAACCAAAGAATGCATAGCTTAAATCTCCCTGGTGGGGAAACAGAGAGCAGACGTCTTGTGTGCCAGCTAAACCCAAAGACAGTTGGAGTCAGGGGAACAAATAACAAAAACCCCACTAAAAGACAGACAAAGCCAAGATAAAAGTAAAACAGTATAGCCAAAGAATATTGCCAAACCCCTCTATGCACTCATTTTTGATGCATCAGCATATTAAAAATGCACTTGGAAACCTGATGAATAGTCTTCTGAAATCCCCCCCTAAGATTCTCACCTGCAGAAGAAAGATAAAACGCCCTCAGGACAAAGGTTCAGGGTGGCTCGCTCTAGAGCTCATCCTGCCTCTTCCCAGGCATGAACATTTTATTTCCTCCTAAACTCTAAGGGTCCCCAGGAGACTTGCAGCCAGAGGAGCAGTGAGCAGCAGCAGCTCAATCTGGAATTACACCCTGCTCCTGTCTTTAGGGCCCCCTTTTTCTCTGACTTCCCAGGGAGCTAAAAGCAGCCCCACCTCGGCTCTCTACTATAACATTTCCAGGGAGCCAAAGCAGGGTACCACCTAAGCTCTTTCCTGTTACTTCTTCTACCCTAAGTCCTTCTCTTTTACCCTAAGTCTTTCTGGCCCCAGCCTTAACAGACATACTATCAAAATCACCTGAACTTGTGTTGTGAAATCTTTACTGCACACAGTCAAAAACTCATACACTACAGGCCGTTCTGAGAGAGACCCACTCCGGGCCACTTCCTGTCTGGTAACCATACAACATACCAATGTTATAGATGAAGACGCTAAAGCCAAGAGAAATTGATAATTTTATGTTAGAGCTTGCAGAGCAGAGTTAAAATTCAAACCCAGGAGAGCCTAATTTCAAAAATCTTATTCGTACTTACCAAATTATTAAAAATTTAATTATGAAAGGACACATGAGAGGAAGATGGTAGAAGACCTCTATCTCATTAGAGGTACGAATTTAACTTGGTAGAAAATGAAGACCCAGGGAAAAGGTTTTTTTCCTGGTGAATAACTAGGCGCTATTTCACAGTACAATGCTGGGGCAGCCCTCCGTAGTCCTCTGAAAGTTGATAGGCTGTTGACCCCCAGGGCACAGAGTCACCACCCTGGCTGGATCACGAAGGCAGAGAGCCGAGCGTGGTGGTCAAAGTTTTCTGAAAATCCAGCGTTCCAAGGTGAGCTCCCTGGCCCCGAAGCCTGGAAGCTCCTCCAAATCACCGCTGAGGGGAGCAGGTCCCTGTCATGTTGTCTAAAGTGACTTTAATAAATCATTCTATATGCAAAGTATTTGTACACTGAATGGCCTTGACCTTTTTTATTACTTTAGGTAAGGTGTATGGACTATTGGCAGTTTCTAGGATAGGGCATGCTTTCTCATAACTGTCACTTTGCTCTGCCCTGGTTCCTTCATCTGAAACTCTCTTCACTCCCCTCGCCTACTTAACCGTTCCCTACTCATCCTTCAACACTCCCCTCAAGCTTTGCCATTTCCTGAGCGCATGTCTTAACATGTCTTGCATGGTCCCAGGCGGCTTGTTTAGTTAGCTCTCCTTCTTTATTCCCACCATCAACACACTATTTTAACATACCTGTGCCTGACAGTCTGTGAGCACTTAAGATAACGACGACACTTCCCTCATGTCTCTACCTCCAGTGCAGTAGAACGTCTAGCACAAAGCATGTACCCTTTAATTTTGGATGAAAACGAGAGTCAAATTCTCTCAGGCACCTAGAAGGAAGTATCTGCAGTTCAACAGTACTGCCTCTAGGGGGCAGCCCTTTGAACAGTCACTGGGAAGCTCGTGTTTATGCCGCACTTAGCAAAAAAATGCAAATACATAACTCATGAAGACAATTGCATTTCGGGAGAAATTTACCTTTTTGCAATAAGAATAATAAAATTATTGAAACAACTTCACATTCCTTTTGAAAGAAATTATGGTATAGTTAAATCAAATAAATTCTAAAATGTTACAGAGAATGATTTTATACACAATAAATACTTTAGAAAAAAGTTAAAATTTCTGGAAATTTGAGAGAGACTGCTGATAATAAGATTACCTTATTGTATAGCTACTGGTTGGTTG
>VMDR010026659.1:0-13915 GCA_007922815.1 Macrotus californicus
TTTTTATGCAATTATAAATAGGATTATTTTCTTAGTTTTCCTTTCTGATAGTTCATTATTGGTGTATAAAAATGAAACTGATTTCTGGATATTTATCTTATATCCTGCTACATTATTAAATTCATTTACCATTTCTAGTAGATTTTTTGGGTGGAGTCTTAAGAGTTCTCTATATATAGTACTGTATTAGGTAGATCTGCTATGACTCCCAGTGTTGATAAGGTGGTCTTATGTGGTAGGTGTCCTGTGGAACCCAGCCATGCAGTCTACTTGATCACCTTATCTGGTGCTCCAGGAATGTCTCTTGTGTTTGTTATATGGACTCTCCTGTTGTAACTGAAACTTGATTGCTATGGTCCCGTTCTTGCATGTGATCATCTGTGAAGATTTCCCTCAACCACAGCATATGGGCTTCTCTACAGATAATCACATAAACCAAAATTCACCTCAGCCAGGTCTGGTGCCTTCCAAGCCCTTCCTTTGGATATGCCACTTTTGAAGCTAATTGGATGCTGTCTGAAGCTGGCCACTGACCATGTTGGTTCTGGTCCCTCTTGGGAGGGACTCTGGTACAGCACAATGTCAGAGGTTGCCTGTGGCTGGCCCAAGGAAACCTGCTTGGAGCTACAAAGTGATCCACAGTTTGTGGCTGCCTCTGCTGGGCCTGGGTATGCATGGGAAGGGCCAAACTACACACCAGTCCTGGTTTTACCATCACTGGGCCCAGAGACAGGCAAAAGTCCCAAGGCACCCCAAGATCTACTTCTGCCTCCCTCCACCTGCCAGCTGTGTGTTAGGCTCAGTCACTATAAGTGCCTCTGGCAGTAGCTTCTCAGTGAGTCACCAGGTAGGGGTGAGTGGTGTTCTCTAGATTGATACAGGTTCAAACTCAATGCCAGTTCTGGGTCTAAGGCCACTTGGCAAGGCTATACTAAGGTGGCCTTAGTATAGGTGCCCACAGACCTTTATGGTGGAGTGGGGCACAGGGAGTCATGAGGCAGAGGCCAGCACAGTCTATCAGGCCCAAACATACCAAAATTTGGCAGTGCGAATGGAAGGTTCTGCACTAGTGGGGTACTTCAAAGGAAAAATGGCCCCCATCCTAGAGTCACATAGCTCAGTCTGTCCAAGACTGTGCCAGAAACCCAAGCTCAACACACAGGCTGCCAGCAGTCAGGGGGGTGGGGCTAATAGAGCTTCCATGAAGGGGAGGTACCAGTCAGGATTGGGGGAATGTGGGAGGAGTGGCCTCTGCCCCAGACATACAACTCAGTCTTGGCAGGACAGGGCCACCAGGAGTTGAAAGTGGGGGGCCAACTGGAGTCCAGAAGGTGGGGCTAGAGAAATAGGCACCAGTAAGGTTCACAGGAAAGTGGGAAGAATGGCCCCTGCCCCAAAGCTAAACCAGTCACTGACATCTCCTGAGTCAGTCCAGACCTCCACACCTGGGCCCAGGCAGCTGATTACTCAGCAGGGCATGAGCTCTGCAGGGTAGGGTGGCAGGGAGTCCGGAGGATGGGGCTATTACATTCCCCCAGGCTGATGCGATGTGGAGAGGAGTGCTCCACCCAAGAAAGATGGTGTCTGCAGTGCAGGATAGGGACTCAGCACAGGGGTTCTGGTGGCTGTCCTCTCAGCTCTCTCCTCGGAGCCACAAACCCGTCTCTCCTCACACAGCTCCAGTCCACTTCATTCTCCCTCTGCTGGAGCCCAGGATGGGGGGGTGCAAAAAAAAAAAAATTGAGTTTTGATACTTTAAGAGGACACCAGTGTCTCTAGCAGACTCTTGTCCCTTCCTGATGGACAGACTCTCTGCTGATTTTCACAGCCAGAGTTTATGTGGGTGCCTCTTCCCAGCTCAGATGCTCTGGGCTGGAATACCAGTGTGCAGTTCAGACCCCTCGCTCCTCGGGGAGGACCTTCGCAGCTGAGATATCCTTCTGGAATCCCAGCTGTCACCCATAGCAGCAGGGCAGCCCCTTTTCACTTGTCCGCCCTTCCTATCGGTCCCAGTGTAGCTTATTCTGTAAATCCTTGGTCATAAGACTTCTCTTCAGCTTGTCTTCAGTTGGTTATCCAGGCTAATTTCTCTACATGTTTGTTGCAATTCCAGTTTGGTCCTGGAAGGAGATGAGTATAATGTCCACCTAGTTTACCGTCATCTTGGAGCTTTATCAATTCCTAACACACAATAGTGCTTAGCAGTTATTAGTCTCTTTCTGGGTTCCTCGAGGAGGCAAATAATGGATACAGAGGCAGCCATACTATTGGAGTTTCTGAATAGATCTGCATTCATTAAAGATATATTCATTTTCCTTTGGGCACTGAATGTCAAATTCTCAAATGTTTCTTGGAATTTTTCTAGTCTATTAGAGTCAGAGAGCAAAAATAATAAACTTTACATGCAGAACTGGCTATAGGAGTCATGGGGTCTGGCGCAAAACGAAAGTACAGGCCGCCTTTTTAAAAAACTGTTAAGAATTTTAAGAGGGCAACACCTGAGCATTACACCAACCACAGGCCCCTTCTGAGAATTTGTACATGAGGCACCACTGATCATCTTTCTCTTCTGTTGATATTAAGAGTTGAGATTATGACAGGGACAACCCCTCTCTCTATAGCCATCCATAAACTCTATTCAAAACAGGTAAGCCAGTATATTTTTACACCACAGCTGGCCACAACAAAAAGCTCTTCCAGCCAACGATACAAAGTTGCATTCATAGTACAGTTACATTCCAAAATTATATCAGTAGTACAAAATTCATGTCAACTTTAAGGCCAAAGTATACAAAAATGCATGTTCAATTTAAGGCCAAAAGTGAAACACATGTTCACTTTCAATGTTGAAAGAAAGAATGTCAACACCAAAAGGAACAAGAGAGAATATCTAACCCCGGCCCACTGAGTTATTCTTGGGGAAACTGAGTCCCCATGGAGTTAACTGCCTACCTAACGTGACGTAACTAGTTAATGTTGAACAGACTAGAATCTCTGGCTCCTGAAATCCAGTTTAAATTGGCCTCTTTTTATGTGCTGCTGTGGGTAACTAATTTTTCCCCCAGTCACAAAAATCCACAACAAAAGTAAGAATACCAGAAAAGGAAAGGAAATTCACAGTTAAAAACCTTGAGGACTTGAAGCGAAGAAAGAAGCTTGAAACTACATTAAAGTAAACAAAGTTTCGTTTTAATTACAAAATCTATCTGCAATAATTCAAATCAAAAAGCATAAATTAAAAAGTGACATTACATCCATTTATTCAATCTAACTCCTCAAATATTATTTCTTTATCACTTGGGTGACCATCCATTCAGATATTTTATACTGGATCTCAAATCTCAGTGTAGGTCAGTTAGCCTTATTTTGTTTCTTTTTTTCCCCTCATCTGAGGATATGCTAATTGATTTTAGAGAGAGAGTATGAGAAACATCGATCTGAGAGGGAAGCATTGATTGGTTGCCTCCTGCACACACCCTGACCAGGGATCAAACCCACAGCCTAGGTATGTGCCCTGACTGGGAACTGAATGTGTAATCTTTTGATGTACTGGATGATGCGCCAAACAACTGAGCCAACTGGCCAGGGCTTAGCCTTATTTTAAATATACCACCCACAGGAAATAAATAACTGAAAAATTTTTTAATGTCTTATTACAAGCAAAAAGTGTTCCTAAACCCTGAAAATAGACATGTGAATTTTCTCACAGAACTAGCCTATTTGGAAGTAGTGAAGTAGTTATTCAATTTTCAGTAAGTGGAAAATGAACAAATTATTAATGCACAATGCAATTATACTGAAATTCTTTGTATTTATATATTGATTTGGCCAAATTCTTTTCCTTACACATACTTCTGCTGCCAATGTTAACTTATTAAGTATTCTAGGATAGAAAAGATGTCACACAGTACATTTTCCACTAAACTTCTATATTTCTCATTTAGTGATGAACTGCCTGGTAATAATTCTTTTTCATTTCTCTCAAACTAAAACACATTCTGTTTATTCATTCTGTGATACAGATATTTTTTTTTCAGAACTCTTTTGGAAAGAGGTGTCAAGTCTTCAACACATACAGCACATTTTCTACTTTGAAGATATAAAACTATAGCAGCTGAGGGGGAAAACGTCATGTGCATTGCTTACTCACACAACAAAGGCTACATAACTCATATCACTATCTTTCTGGTATTACTAATAAAGGCCCTTGAAACTGCTAATGGCTGATTTTCTTGGACTGTAGGAATTACTTGATGCTAATATAACCAGTGCTTGTATAAATAATCCTTAAACTTACATTCTACTGCCACTATTGAGATGTAGATTTACAGAAGAAAATTTACTTCTTCCATTTCGCCTAAAACACAATTAAAACCCCCATGGGTAATGCTGTATGTTGGAAGCCCCTAACAGATTGTGAACGCTTTACTGGTCAACTCCATCGTTCAAATTCAGATTCCTCAGCTAAACTAGGGTAAATTTCGGTTCCAATTGTGTATAAATCTGTTAGTTAACTGGCAGTCAAGCCAACAGCCTACGGTTTGTAAGTTGTCAGATTCAGTCTACTGGGACAACCAAAGCCTGGCTCTGCAGGTACAGCCTCGAGAGCTCTACGACTTCGGAACCCCGAACGGCCACCCCTGCACCTGTCTCACAACACGCCCTTTCCCTTCCCTTGGCCCCGCCTCCTGCGCGCAGACCCGCCTTCCACGCCCTCTGTTTAGCCAATAGCCGGAGACTTTTGTGGGCGGGTCTTCCCTCTCTGCCAATGCCGGAGACCCTTGCTCTCCTGGTTCGGCCCCTGCCGGCAGCTCAGACCGGAAGATGGCGGCGGCCGCTGAGTTGGCGCTGCTGGAGAAGTCCCTGGGGCTGAGTAAAGGGAACAAATACAGCGCTCAGGGCGAGCGCCAGGTGAGAAGCAGAAGCGGCGCGGAGGGGACGAGGTTAGGGGGAGCGGTGCCCGCTGAGCGTTGGGAGGACTGGCTGGCCGGCAGAGGCGGACAGAGTGACGTTGCGGCCCCGCTTCTGCCCACGTGTCGGCGCCGCGGGGCGGGCTGGAGCCTCTGGGCCTCTTCCTGCAGCCCTAGGTCCCGGAAAGGGAAGAGGGAACAGGCTTTGGTCGGGCTGGGCCCGAACATTTCCTAATGGTAAATTGCTTTAATCCTATTCCGAGGAAGAGGAGGATCCTCAAAGATATACAGACCAAGCTGGAGGTTCCACATTTGTGTTCAGTGACAGTTACTGTATGGGTGCCTTTCATTCATTACTGCGCAGCTACTCCGGAGAGCTAACAGGGTGCCTCGTAGCTAGCTAGCACTGTGCTAGGCCTGGCATGCTCCTTCTCGGGAAGTTGGCTTTTTTAAGCGGGGTGGACAAACATTGCAGCTAATTTCATTACAATACCGAACAGTTACCTTGAAGTGCAGACGGTTTAGAAAACACAAAGGTCTTGGCCCAACCTGGAAGATTCAGGGGAGGCTTTTCTGAGGCCCGAGTATCAATTTCAGTGTGCAACGTGCAGAGAATGAAAGAGGAAAACTGTTTGAGCTTGACTGGTGAAGTGTAAGGGCTCAGATTTCTCAAGGCACTGAAGGACAATTGTGTTTTATTAAGGTCGTTACTTGCCGCTGAGGGAATGTAGACAAGAATATGTGAAGGCAACTTCGTATATACAGCCTTCATTGCCCGATGGTGGGGACACCCTCCGAGATTATGCCTGGTTAGGCGATTTCATCCCTGGGAGAGCGTGATGGAGTGACACACAAACCTAGATTTATTTATAGCCTACTACACTCCTGGTCTACAGGGTATGGCCTATTGCTGCCACGCTACAAACCTGTACGGCATGTCTCTGTACTGTAGGCAGTTGGAACACAATGGTGTTTGTCTCTCTAACCATAGAAAAATAAAGATGTGCTATAAAAGATTTTTTAAAAATGGACCACCTGTGTTAGGCCCCTTACCTGAATGGAGCTTGCAGGACTGGAAGTTGCTCTGAGTCAGTGAGTTAGTGGTGCATGAATGTGAAGGACTAGGAGATTACTGTATACTTGTGTAGAATTTATAAACACTGTACACTTAGGTGACATTAGATTTATAAGAGAAAAATTTCTTCAATAATAAATTAATCTTAGGTAACTGTAATTTTTTACATTATAAACTTAAATTTTTAAAAACGTTTTGATTCATAAGAACACTTAGCTTAAAATACAAACACATTGTACAGCTTCCAAAAATACTTTTTCTTCCTTATTCTATAAGATTTTTTCTATTTTAAAATTTTTTATTTTATTTTTTTACTGTTCAAATGTTTTTGTGAAAAATTAAGACACAAACACACATGAGCCCAGGTCCACACGGGGTCAGGACCAGCAGTATCACCATCTTCCAACTCCACGCCTTGTCCCACCGGAAGGTCTTCAGGGACAATAATGCACATAGAGCTGTCGTCTCCTGTGGTGACAATCCTCCATCTGGAACATCTCCTGAAGGACCTGCGTGAGGCTCTTCCTGATGAAGAGTCACTCTTCAGAAATATGTCCATGGTGGTTTGCTTGGTTTTTATTGTTTTCATAATAGATTTGCTTGGAAGCAGATAAATCACCGTAAACATTCCTCTATTGATGATGGTTATGACATCACCAGTGATAGGAATTTTGTAGCTTCATTATTATCTTTATGGGACCACCATTGTATATGCAATCTGTCATTGACCAAAACATCATCACACAGTACATAACTATATACATTTTTTGTCTCCTGGAGATTTTTTTTTCCGAATGACGTTTATTTTCTGTTCTTCATTTGGCCCCTGTTAAAATCTTGTCTTCAAAGCGACGTTTTGTAGTTCTTCCACATAAGTTCAGCTGACATCTGCAGTGGGTCCACAACTGGCGTAAGGTCAGCTGCCCAGTGACTAGTGGCAGAGTAGGCGTTTGAGCCAAAGTGACCTGCTTTTGCTTTTTCCTCAGGCCTCGTGCTGATTCCTTCCCTTCGGCCACTGTTCGCAAGTTTCTATTTTTTATAAAACATTGTCAAGAGATGAGACTTGCCGTGAGGGATCTTATTATCTAGTATGAGAAACAGTCATTGACAGCTAATTGAAAGCAGAACAGAATGTTTACTAAATGGCAGTAAGCCTTGTTTAGGAGGTTGGGGAAGAAAGTTAATTCTGACTTTAAGAATGTTTTTGTAAACCTCACAGAAAAGTTGGTTTTTAAATTGTGTAAGGCCAATAAATTATGGAATATTGAGAAGTTTGGGGCAATAAGTAGAGGAATATGATGGTGATACAATGCAAAGTAAACCCAAAATTATAGTTTGAGGCCCAATTGTGAAGGCATGGAGTTCAGAGTATTTTGGTGGGAGGGGGAACAGCTATTGAAAGTTTCGGTTTATGGGTTTGGAGAAGGGATGAGGGTATCTGATAGTCTTTCGGGATTTTTTTGGTTTTTGTTTTTGGAAGACAGTTGACAGCAGTAAGCCGGCAATAAGGTGTTACTGATGGTAGTGATTAAAAAATTGAAAACAGTTCAGAGGCCCAGCTCTAGGAGAACGGTTCATTAAATCACAGTGCATGAGCACATTGGAGTAATATACTTATGTAGACATTAAAAGTGATTAGTTGGCCCTTACCAGCATGGCTCAGTTGATTAAGCATTGTACTGGAAAGCGAAAGGCTGCGGGTTCAATTCCCAGTCAGGGTATATGCCTGGGTTGTGGGCCTGGCCCACTGGTTGGGGCACATGTTGGGGGCAACTGATCAATGTTTCTCTCCCTCTCTTTCTCCCTCCCTACTCCTCTCTCTAAAGATAAGTAAAATGTTTTTTAAAAAAAAGTTATTAATGGAAAACCATGTGACCCTAAAGTGAATATGGAAATAGTATGTTTCCCATGATTGCAACTGTGTAAGATTTCTATACTATAGTCTATGTAAAGAAAACAGACCGGACCTTGGAATCAATTGTATTTTATTTAAACTTGGCTCTGCCATTCCTGCTCACCTTGGTTCTTTATCTGTAAAATGAGGATGAGATTACTTACCTATCTTAGAAGATGTAATGATTAGATGAGAAGGTAACTGGGAGTTTTTTAAGTTAGTGTTCTGAGTTATACATCATTTATTTTTACTAATGATCCTCTTTAGAATTCTCCCCCCACCCTGCTCCCCCACACACTCAGAGTTGCAAGTTCATTGGTTTCTTTTTCTTTCCTTTTCTTCCTTCCTTTCCTTCCTTCCTTCCTTACCTCTCCCTCCCTTCCTTCCTTCCTAACATACATTCAGAAAAGCATATAAATGTCAGTGAGTTACCACAAAGTGAACACACCCAGATTACCACATAGGCAAGGAATAGAACATTACCAGCAACTCCAGAGGGTTCCATATACATTTTTAAGGAAGTTATCGATTATCTTACAGGTGGTAATTTTATTTGATTGTGAAGGCAAAAGTGAGAATTCAAGGAGCTAAGTAGTGAATGGGAAATACTGTTGACCTTTGCACAATGCGGAAGTTTAAGGTACCAGCCCCTCGTGCAGATAAAAATCCACTTACAATTTTTGACTCCATCAAAACTTTAGTAGTAGGCGAGGAAGCGGAAAGTAGTTACTTCCTTTAACATTCAGGGGGTAACCTTTGACTCTGTAACCATAAAATGCTAATCTCCCCATATATGTCACAGAGTCCTGTTGACCTAGATATGAGAGTGTCCTTAAAAGTGTAAATCCCTGGACGAATATAAGATACTGTTTCATGGCTGAAAAGAGCAGCAGTCTTCCCGAGAATACATGCTTCTTTGATTTGCATAGGTCATTTGGATGGTATTGTTATTTATAATGATCAGTCTCCCCCTTGGATGATACTGTGTATTTTCTTTTAAATTTCTTACAGTGCTTCACTAAATTGTACATGGAGAACATTTAAATCAGTCAGCAATTTTTTATGATCTGACCCTTTGTATTGCTGTTACAATAGGGGTAACATGAAAAGTAGGGGTGTTTTTCAGGTGATTACCTGAAGCCCAGACTTTATTATCAGTAGCCCCAATTATATTTTACAGTTTTTTTAATGTGAAATATGGGCCAACATGTAGGGTGAAGTGTCTCTGAAACAGATGAATGTGCAGTCCGTGACAGCCAAGTCACCGTCCCAGTGCACACCTAGTTAACGAGATAGGTCGTTACATTAGATCACGGATTGTTAAAACCGGCCTAGATCCCATTTGGTGGTTCTAATTGTTGGGTTGGCCAAAGAGTCCACTTAGTTTTTTCCGTAAAATAACAGATGCATTTTTTTCTTTTTCACCGATAACTTTATTGATGTGGATATTTTGAGTATGTCGGCTGTCTCCTGCTATTGGCTTCTAGTGGGCAGAGGCCAGGGTGCTGCTAAACACCTTCCAATGCATAAGACAGCCCCACAGCAAAGAATTATTTGGTCAAAATGTCAGTAGTACCGAGAAACTTCACAAACCACTTTTGACACGTTTGATCAGTCACAGCACCTGCTCCATACACTACACAAATCTTTTTTTGCAATTCAGTTGCATTTTTACCTTTCTTGAAATAATAAAGCATAATATGCCAAAAATGTGTATTTTCTTTCATCTTCAGTATTAAAATGGCTACACAAAAATTCAACAATTTCGATGTTTTTTTCATGTATACTGGTAATGACAGCTGTCACAATACAATCTAACAAAATTGTTCCAAACGAAGTTAAAGACAACTAAGCACTACTAGAACCATCGTACGGAAGAAACTAAACAACTTTCTGGCCCACCCAGTATATCAATATGAACTCTGTGTTACTATAACCTTCTTGTTTTTGTTATTACAGAAGGTGGGTTTATTTAAGTACATGTTCGCCTTGCTAAAATAAAATAGGATATGGGTAAACTTGATCGAAATTAATACATGTTACTAGGATTTTCATTTTCTCTTTTTGTACATACAATATTACTGATTTTTGTAATGTTTCTACCAGTTTCAGCATCATCTGTTATCAAATATAATAGCTGCTATTTTTCTGACTTATTTACATAATGTAGTAATTTAGTATCTTAAAGTAAAATCTTAGAGTACTTGAAAGACAGTTGGATTTAGCAATTACTTAGAATTGCGGTTGTGATAGTATTTGTTTTTAAAAGTTACCTGGAGAACTTTTTTCTCTTTTTCAGATTCCAGTTCTTCAAACAAACAATGGCCCAAGTCTAACAGGATTGACTACTATAGCAGCTCATCTAGTCAAGCAAGCCAACAAAGAGTACTTGCTTGGCAGCACCGCGGAAGAAAAAGCGATAGTTCAGCAATGGTTAGAATACAGGGTAACTCGAGTAGATGGAAACTCCAGTAAAGATGATATCCGCGTTCTGTTGAAGGTATTGTGACTTCTCTCTCTATGGGCTGAGATGAATGAACTGGTATAGCAGGAATCTCTCTTGCCTGACACAGTAGCCGAAGCTCTAGGCCCTCTTGTCCTCTTCTGCCCCGGGGCAGTTTGTATCTGTTATTACCTTTGCCTGAGCAGACTGCCAGCCTTACCCCTTCAGATCTCAGCTCAGGAACCCCTTCCTGAAAAACGTTCTTGACGGCCTTTCTCTCAAACAAGTGCCATTCCTTGTTGTATATCCTTTTCCTTCACAATACGACACCCTGTGCTTTTCCTTCTTATAACTTATCATAGTCAATAATTATAGCTTGGTAAGATTTTTTTTTAAGATTTTATTTATTTATTTTTTAGAGAGAGGGGGAGGGAAGGAGAAAGGGAGAGAAACATCAATGTGTGGTTGCCTCTTGTACTCCCTCTACTGGGGACCTGGCCCACAACCCAGGCATGTGCCCTGACTGGGCATTGACCCGGTGACCCTATGGTTCACAGGCAGGCACTCAATCCACTAAACCACACCAACCAGGGCTAGATTTTTTTTAATAATGTGGTGGCTTAATGTTTATTTTTCTACTGGGCAATCCTGATTTCCTAATCAATAAACTACTTTCTCAGAGACAAGGGGAAATCAGAATCTTTGGGGATTATAGTTTGGAAAAAACTGTCAGATTGATATAAGAAAGCCCACATTTCCCTCCCTTGAGACTTAATGCATTAGGATTTATATTTTCTTTCTAAAGAAATCACATTAGAATAAAAGACTATATTGATATAAAATAGAAATTGAATGTGGTTCTAGAATCACCAAGAGTGGAAAACATTCCAAATGAAATTATTTTTGTTAATTATTTTTATAAAAATAAAGCAAATTAAAAAAATTTCTAAAAGCTTAACATTTAAAGGAATCTTAGCAATCACCCAGACATCCAACTATTGCAGGAACCCCTTCTGTCTCCTAATTTTATTTCCATTGTCATATAAATTGGTCATGTAAGTTGTGCAAGAAGATTTATAGTACTGAAAGTTTTTCATTTATCACTCTGGGGAAAATGTTTTAAACTATGTTCTTGATAGGTACTATCATTAGAACTGGTAGAAAATAAATTTCAGGCCTTTTCCTTTATAGGTGTGTCATGGTGACTTTTCATTCTTAACACCCATGCCGACCCTTCCCTCTGCCCCTGCCATGCTCGGCAGCATTTCCAGAGGGGAACAAGCAAGTCTTCCCTGCAAGTGAATGTGAGATTTCAGGCAAATAAAAAATAATTATGACTATCTTATAGTTTTCCCCAAAAAAGGATAGTAATAAAGTACTTAATTCTGAAAGATAGGAACAGGATTTCATTGAATTGGGTTTTTAAGGTCAAAGGATAGATTTGCTATTAGGAACATAAAAAGTGATTCTACTAAAATCTATCTGGGATATATAAATCTCATTATCTGAAATTTCAATTGTGACGATCTGACTAGAACTATTATCATTTTTGAAATGTATGAGGAACTGGGGGATCTGGGTTGTGGTCCTTGCTCTGCCACTGTTTGCTCATCTGGACCTGTCATGATGTGTCAGATACAGTTCTAGGAGCTAGTGATGCAGTGGACCAACCATCAGACACAGTCCCTACTTTAGAACTTGGACCAGTGGGGACACAATATATGGATAGTAGACTGTAATTTGACTTTTGGCCATATGAGCACAGATGAGAAAGGGTTGTATTCTCTTTTGCTTTGCTTTTTGGTATTGTACGATAGTGTTTTTATTTTAAAGGCGTTAGATATTTATTATAGAATTAGGAAATATACATAAGGAAATAAAAGAAATCTCAAAACATTTGTAGTTCCAGCAAGAGAGAACTGTTAAGTAACGTTTATGTTCAGTCATCAAATAGTTTTTGCACCCCTTTAGTGTTCTTTCCACACTTTTTCTTTTCACGTGTACAAGTGTTTTATTTTTAAAATTGGCACTTACTGGACACTAACTTAGTTTCTTTTCTTTACTGACAGTGTTCTGTGAATGTCTTTACATGGCCATAAATACTCACTTAGACTATCCTTTTAGATGACCTGTTAATATTCCATCATATAGTTGTACCAGAATTTAAGTAGTCTATCCCTATGTAGTTATACTAGATTAGTGCTAAATATTTTAGCACTTTCTCTTTTGTTCCCTTAGTTCATTCTTACAGGGGAAATTGCTGAGCCAAAACTATGTACAGTTTTAAGGGTGTGCTGCTCATTTGTCCTCCAGAAAAATGCATTATTACAGCTTGGTGGCATGTGAGGGTTACCTTCCACAAACCCTTGCTGACATGGATATTACCCTGTGTTCCCTTCACCACCCCAGGTTCATTGCCAAAACAAATAAACCAAAAAGTGATTTATTTGTTTATTTTGTGTTTTTCTTCTTAAAATTATTAATGCTTTGGCATTTTTTTCATAATGCCTACGAGCATTTTTATTATTTTAAAAAATTGCTTATATGTATGTATTTGCCCATTTTAGACTAGACTATTTACCTTTTTATTCCTTATTTTTAAAATTCTTGCTATTAGGATATTATGAAAGGGTTAATTGTCAGTCTAGAGTTAACATTTCATTACTGAAACCACAGTTATGAATTTCAATGACTCATAATTAAGGTAATATGTAATTTCAAACAGCAGGCATTACAAAACACTAACATTTGTTGGGCTAGATGGAGGACATATATTTTATCATACCACTTTTTCAATATTAGACAGTTAAGGAGATGAAGAAAAATCAGGTGGAAATCTATAGGGGGAGATTATTTTTTAAAGTTTGGCGATAGCATCAGAAAGACTTGTAAAAAAAAAGAAAAGAAAATAAGTGGAAGACATTAGAGTCACTAATCAGAAAAATATTACCTAATCATAAGTTTTTTCACCTCAGTTATAAGATTACAACCTTAAGGATCTGTGTGAAGAAAACATTTATATAGATTTTACTTTAAGAATATGTACACTACATTAAGGGGTGTTAAATTATTGTTTCAGACCTTATTTTAAAATGTTTCTTATAATTAAATAAAGGTATGTTTATTTTATTTTTATACTTTATCTAAGTTGTTTTACTTGAAGACGTTGGGAGAGAAACTATCTCCATTCAACAGATTGCTATAGAATTTAAGTGGTAGCTCCTAATATATTTTACCCTTCCTGCCCCGATTTTAATCTCCTTATTTATGTCCACATTTCCTCATGCCCTCATCTGTGACACCCCTAACAGTCCATAGTCTTAGGGCATTTTGAAAATTACTGTCTTTAAGTGAAGGTGTGGCAAATTTAAAGAGATTAAATTCAATTTTGGCAAACATTTTCTGATTACTGAACCACTGTGTGCCAGGCATTTGGAATGTGATTTAAGGAAACAAAATGCTGTCTCTACAGTTTAAGAAATTTTTCCAGAATAAGTGCTATTGACTACTAGGCAGCATTTTTAACTAGTCTTTAGAGGAGCCTGTGAGAATGTCTGACCATAATTCACATAACTTGCTTATGAACCCTTCTT